>DWEI01001483.1:0-16557 GCA_018245875.1 Mysoria ambigua
CGGTGAATCGTGGGAATGTTCTGCATTCCTCTGCCTACCCCTTCGGGGATTACAGGCGTGAAGTTACGTTTTTTTATACTAGTTTTCTTGAATACGACCATAATGTAGATAAAATAAAAAAAAAGCAAAAACAGAAACCGTATAGACATGAAAGCACAATAGTAATATTACATTAACATATTTAGGACCAATTAAATGTACAAACATAATAAGTGGATCATATATCGAAGTTTCTGAGAGTATGTACACCGCTAACAGATCATCAGTAATAAGTAAAATTTAAATGACACTCGCTGTCTTAGCTCTTATATTTAAGAGCTAAGACAGCGTTCTTAGAGCTCATGGACCCGCCAGGCGAAGCCGGTTGGCTATTGATGAAGTTCTATGGAGTCCTATACGACATCTGTGAAATTTACTTAACGCGACCAAGTATCGTACTAGAACTATTTTCAGAGACGATATGCAGATATTAAATGACGTTTAATGTTGATCGCGCGTATAATTTCGTGAATGTAGCGGGGCGATGTCAACTGGGGTTGGAGTGGGGTGTCAAATCATAAATCACTAGGCACCAGGCGGCTACCGCTTCAATGTTTTCGCTTAATGCTATTATCCGTTTGTACCTGTCCCCGCGTCTCGCTGTTCCTCAGAAGGCCGCGCGGCTACCAACCTCGCGCCTTTGATTAATGGATACAGGAATGTAAATGTGGTCGCCACCAGAGCAATTTAGTGTTTATCAACGATCTGGTTATTCGGATGTAAAGTGTTAACATTTATCTCACTGTAAATACTGCAATTTTAAACTGCTCCCTCATAATCGACGGCCCAAGTTTAAATCGTGAACTGTGGGCGATTAAAACGTCGTCGAAGCGATGAAATTGTTGATAATAACGGTATTAAATTAGTTATATACATACGTTGCACATGTAGTGATTTGGCAATAGGTGTTGTCTGTGTCGTAAAAACTTTCAAGTAGACATTTTCAAATGTGACATAGAGGCTTAAAAGATTAAAAAAATATGCCGAGCTCATTTATGTCCTATAGAATAAAGTAGGTCCAGTATGTTCAAATGTACCGGCACTCGTTATTCGATACCGGTGATAGTGTAACGAGCGTTTTATCAGAGTAATTGTTGGCTGTGGCGATAACCGCCGGTGGGTGTGAGACGGCGTCACCGTTTATGCTGATAACGTATCTGCGGGAAGATTGTGCCTCGCTATACAGAATGCGGACCTTCTCGCACATACGCACACACGTGTGTGTATGTGTGTATGTTTAAGGAAAAGCAGAGACAACATTTCCACCTGGTGGTTTCTTCTGTGGGATGATGCCCATAATCCCAACGCTGGGCATGCGAGTTGGAAATCGCAGAGTACAGATCCTCGCACCGCGTACGCTGCTGTCCCCAGGAGGCCAGGGCTCGTAGCTATGCTGTGACATACGCGCTTAAAGTGCCTCTTACGATATCCTGTATCTGGAGACGTTTGATAATATGGCCCGAATCCGTCCCTACACATTCGATATTTGAATAATTCCACGCCGCTAATTATAACATACGTCGGCTTATCGTCGGATTGCTTAGATAAAAATGCAATACAATTTACGACTATGTCGTGTAGCATATAGTGTAATTGTATTATAATTATGTGAAATCGAACGCCTCTATTTCCCGGAGAGGTGGGCAGAGGAGTGGAGTACTCTCCCACGTTTCATTAGTAACGTTAACATCCCACGACAAGTCAGGGGTGACCCTATTACGATAAACATAACTTAATAATGAAGTCTACATTTCACAAATAAAACTTATTGTACAACCTTGTTAACGTACATTTCATATTTAACTTGTTTTACGTTAAGTACCCGTTGAATACGAAGCGGTTGCAGTTGTAACATATAAGGTACGGATGGCAAAGGTTGCAGTGTGCAGATTTTAATCGGTTCAACTAATTAATCAATTGTATAAATGAATACGTCGCGGGAATGAGTAAGGTTCTTCAGCGGCTTTAATAACCAGTTACACAGTAGGTGGGGCTCTTATTTATGCTAATGTTACAAGTAACCGCGGACCTCTGTCTTATCTGTTGAGTTTCGATCATATGTTTTGATCAAGATTATAACAAGATTAATCTAAACTTTCTGCCAATGCTCTTTATTATCGTAAATTTAGACTTATGGTTTTCGATTGCTGTTATAATAATATATAAATGTAATTGAATAAAATCGCTTCCAATATGTTGTAATTATTCGTTTTTTTATATTTTTTATTCATATTTTCACGCCAGGTCCCTCCCGGGGTAGGCAGAGAGCACGGAGTGCCAAATATCTCTATTCTCACAGACCTGCCGCGCCTCCTCCACATTCATAACTTATTATTCTGACGAAAATTTAAAAACAATGGAATATAATAAAACTTGTACATTTAAGAACATTTACTAGGAAATTCAAAACGTATTTAGTTGATCGATGACAGCGAGACCAACAAGAGAGAACTTCAAAGTGCCGCTAACTTTGAAAGGTGATAGGCAAATAAATTACATAAGAATTTAAAATATATAAGATTGTTTATACTTTTACAACTGAATACAAATGTTTCTTTGCAAGTTGAAGTACAAATAACTTTAGAACTTAGAACGTTACCATTAACACCGTGGTAGAATGTGTGTCGTGCGATTGGATCCCTACATTTTAAGAGCATGAGGTTGAAAAATTAGACTATTATTATAAAAACTCTACTTCTTAACGAAGATAGTCCAGAGAGGATATTTAGCTGAACTCTTGTCTAAGGTTCTACCGCCCAAGTTAAAGCTTATGAGCTATACAAATTGAAACACAACGCGTACTATCGTTTACTGCAGCCGTCATATAAATCGTGTCTGACCATTTTGCCTAAAAGCCATTCAATGTTACGCTCTGTTTTATTGAGCTGGCGATCGCAGATACATGGGCGGTAATAGTTATCACTGAACAATTCCACAACTCGAAATTTAAATGTAGACAATTGTTTGTCGGCGGAATTTTGTTCCCTGTTTGGAAATTTGTCGTTATAAGTAACGTACCTTCATGTTTTTAATAGTAACAATAGCGGTACATGCAAGTCACGAAATGCTCGAGCTGTAATACGCCTAACATTACAGACCTGACCATGTTCTTCTATATTTATCCCTCTCATGTCTGAGTTTTCTTCTGTTGGGTGTCTTCTACATGCCCTATAAAGAGTCCGGTGTGACAAAAAATGCTTTACTTTGTACTCAAATAAATATACAATTATTTTGAACGAATTTGTATTGGCAAACTAATTAATGTGTTCAGTCCATGCGTTAATGTTATTCTATACAGCGATATATTTGTTTATTGAAAACATTTGTAAAAATAAATGTAATCTTATATTAATTATATGGCTTGCATTTAAGTATTTTGCATGTCATATTTACTGCAACGCATTAAGATAAGGCGCCATCTATACAATAACTGGTGCATTTATCGCATTCTTTTTAATCCCCTCCCCTCCACCCTACCGCCTCTATACCAAAACCTTACTTGGCTTCAAACAGTAATCATTTTACGATTATTAGTAGCACATTAAATAAATTATTTTATTGTACGATAAAGTGTTTCTTATTATAGAATTTATTACGACGTCGATAAAGATGAGAACTGTAATAAAAACGCATGTTATGCGATATGATGTGAACGATTAGTAACCGCCTCAAGATTGTCACAACTCATCAAATCTAGCTTGCAACGGCAAGCGCTGAAATGTGATCATTGACGTGTTGCCGAGAGATGTTTGAGTACAAGCATCTCATCTTCTCGTCGCATTTTCTACTAATAATAACACGCGACTGGTAAAACGCGCATGAACGGTGCCTCCGCGAGCGGCGACTGTGTTTAAACACATATCAACACGCACCGCCCGGCGCACGCTGGACTTGCGAGCGATCCTTTCACCGCGGCGGCTGACCACGCGCGGTCAGCTGGCGACTCGACGACGGACACGAAGGTAACGTGGGCACGTGTCACTCCATTGCGTCTGCCCCGTCGTGGAATATAGTGATGTTACGTAATACATCGGGATTGTTTACACGCTGTCATTTGACCCTGAAACACGCGGCGCCTGTGCTATGGTCACCGGACCGCCGATAAACGACATGTGTTTATTGTTACATATACGTATATAACTCGAAACGCGAACACAAAACTAATACTCGTACACGTAAAATATTTTCTTCCGAATCGGAAATAAATGTTGGAACCGCTGATTTAATAGTTTGGTAACTGAACCATTTGACCAGTTTTAAAAATGCAACCAGCATACGATACCATGTTCTTGCGACTTGCTAATATTTCATTAATACCGTTTTATGTAATATCAAATTTAAATCTGAAATATTAACGTAATATAACGCCTTTAATCCCCGAAGAGGTAGGCAGAGTATTGTAGAGCATTCCCAGATTTGACCTTCCACCCCCACGTTTACGCGCCACCATACAGTAAGTGGTAAGCCTTACACCGGGCTCAACTCTAGACTCCCATTCTCTATTAGAATATGTAAAATCATAGTGCTCTACCCGGCATTTGAAGGACCTTCGACCTTCGACCGGCAGTCGTGCTTGCAACCAACACGACCAGCGAAGTAATTGAAAATTGAAAAATTATTTTTCACACTCTTGACCCATTATTTAGATTAATTTTCATGTTTAAATATAACAAGCACATTTTTTGGTGGTTTGTTCCATGTTCATAACATGAACATACGTTGGAGAGATGTAACGTGCGGATTATACAGGTCAAAATCCCGCGGCAGTCAAGGTCAGGTTAGGCGAGACATCGAGAGGTTCCCTGTGACCCGGTCACGAGCACGGCCAGTGCAATACACAAGCGGTTTCTTCCGCAGTCGAACCACACACCGTACAATGTTTAGATGGGGCAAGATAAAAATATAATAAAATGTAGAGTTATTCATAGTACTAAATTTCAGCGTTCTATAAATTCAGACAAAAATGCAAACTTCAAGAACAAATGATTAAGGGAGAAATGGGTATGTATATATTTAATATTTACGTGAAGTATTTCAAAGTACACATGACTTCAAACAATGACAATATAAAACAGTAGAAAGTTAGAGTAAAGCAAATATTGATGTAGAAATTATAATTATAGTAGAACTGACGATATCGAAAAAAATATTAATGAGAATCATTGAATGATAGAAAATGAACAATTGAACATAATGCATTTGAAATTGATCTATTTAAAATACAGAATGAAAAAAAAAGGTTCACATCAGGCAAGAATGCGGTCGTTTTATTTTTCCCCAAATAGATAATGTAGGCTAACTAGGTGACGTAAAAGTGATCTTAATTTGTCCAAATTGGCAAAATATGGACTCTTGAAAGAAGAAACTAATGTTCAACAGTAAACCGATACCAGAAACGACAATCAGTTCGAGTTCAGCAAAGAACAGGATGTGTAAGTTACGAACGTAATGAATTAAAAGACAAACTGAAAGTAGCCATTCAACTAAACCAATCGCAAAGCAAATATTGGAAGTCGTTAACATAAGCGGGTATTGTAATGAGTAACATTGTGAGGCCACTATTTAGTTGGGGGTTAGTGGGACAGCAAACAAGGTGAGAGGAAAGTGAAAACACTACCTAGCTGTGAATAAAGCAGGCGAGATTAACTGATAAAGTTCTGCTTGGTAACTACCTCTTTCTGTAAGTATCAAAGATCCTTCTCACTGTATTATTTTACGAATTTTAATTCGACCATGATTAGTTTGTTTTTATAATACGCTTTAAAAATGACTACACAACAGTCACCACAGGCTACATTCTCACAAACATATCTTGTATCATGTACCATATAAGATCACACCCGTAATTTCTGAAGAGGTACGCAGAGAAGTGTAGTACGCCCCCACGATTTACCAGTTACTCGAACGTCCTACTTATGCGATAGGTGGTGAACCTAATGACATTGAACCTACTTATGGAATAGGTGGTGAACCTATTGACCGGACGTATTTTCAAATTCTGAGCCCTTAATAGAAAATATAAATTAGAAAAGTCCAGTAGTGCCCGACCCGGTATCTGAACCCAGGAAATACATATCCGTACTCGTGGTCGCAACCAATACGACCAACGAGGCAGTCAAAACTTCTACAAGATGGCAGAAATTGTATTAACGCCATTTAGTCGATGCATTATAAGTAGTAAATAAGTTGTTATAGTTAGTCCAACATATTATCGAGACCAGTTACAAATTCATTATGACTGTGTAGAAATGTCAATTACCTACGGTGCCTATTTGAACATATTGGAGCCACTTCTAACATTTTCCAAGGCTATAGCGTTGTAGTTTGTTGTGATAGCATTGCAAGTAACTCGGATAGGTCCAGTTGGCGTCGGATTTAACAGGTTACTGCTCGGAATTGTAACACTTGATGCTGGATATCAAGGTCCTGTGGTACTCTCGCCTCGTGTAAGTAACATCCATATCGCGTTGAGATATGAAAATTGAGTTTGTCAGCGAATGTACAATGGCAGCAGATTTGTCACAAGCTGAAGGGACCAAATGAGATGTATGTTTGCTAAATATTCCTAGCTATTGCATATGTAGCGTAATTATGCCTTTTATCGTAATCTACTATTTTTTCTGGATTTTCTGTTCTCGAGTCTAATGCAATCAAGTTTATCGCTATTGTGTAAAAAATATATACATAATTAAATAGAGTACATTTGAGTAGGAAGTCAATTCCTAGTCAGAAATAATAATGCATTGTCATTTTAAACTGTTACCTCAAGTGATTACTTAAATTAATTAAAGAAGTTCTGTCCGAATACAAAAATGTTTAAAAAAGGACGATTGGATTTGCTTAAAGTCGTTCTAAAAGGAGGTGAAAGTTTGGTTAATATTGACGAACATTTTCGGTAAAAATATTAATCTTCACGTCAATGTAAACGATTTTTTGTAACGGATTTCTTTTTAAAACTGCCGCTGCTACGTTCACACACAGCCAGTAGCTGGACTGTTAATATTATGCATATTTATAGAAAAAATGATTTAACGAAAAATTGCTTACCTCCAGGTCGCGAGTTAATCAGTGTTTCTGTTAAAAAAATTACTCTAGTATTTTTCTAATAGTAAATAAATTTGGTGATAAATGATTGCGGTATAACGTTTCTCAAATTTAGGCTTGATTTCCTCTATTCAGTTTTATTCATTGTTATTTACAAAATATCTGTTAACCGTGTAATTTAGAGCTATTTCTCAATATAGTAAGTTTAGGGTTGAAATTACATTTCCTTTGCAGCTCTTTGCATTTCACAAATTCATATTACACCCTATAATTGTGGAGGAAAATCAGTGAAGATACCTACGAGGTCTTAGGAGCTCTTTAGAAATTTCTAAAGCCTATGCAGTATGAATACATACTCGACGTAACAACATGACAGCTACAATCATTTCTACACAACAAGAATTGTAACATTACAAGTTTGGAATTGGCAGTTTCAACTCAAAATAAATGCAGTTCAATTGAGAAATGACAATGAGCGTAAGATGAATAACGGCCAGTAGTTAAAGCTACAGCGAGCGGCGCCGCCTCTGCACTGAGCCAACAAATTGCAGCAAATCGCTCAAGCAACTAACTCACTTGAACGAGGCTTCATCAACGCCCCAAAGTTCCCGGAAAGCTTTTCGCATACCATTTACCGCAGGGCTGTCGTCCATTTGCATGGTGGGAAAATATGAAAAGACGAACATAATTGATATGAGATTATTAAGTAGTACAGTAATAATAACAATAATAAAACATTCATCGTCTCATCGTATCCTTATGAATTAAGCATTAAGCAAAATGTCACTAAGCATTAAGAAATAAATATTAATTATCAACGAATATGGTTATTAAGAGGTTCGTGATTATTAACCACATAATTACATTACATATCGATTAATTACTTACATACATTTTTTTCGACATAGCTGTTACTTATGATCGATTATGTTCAATCGTAGTCTTTCTTAGTGTCTCAATCTCAATTGTACCTTTAATATATTTAGTGTTCTATTTTCACTAAAATTGACGACAAGATACCGATTTGTTATGGAGTATGGAATCGAATGAATCGTTAGCGAAGTGCCTACTAGTGTGTTAATTAGCAAGTTATATTTGATATTTTGTGTGCATATTTTGTAAGTCAGTCGACCGGAACTGAAAACCGGAGTTAACTCGTACGCCTATATTTCAAAACTCGTTACTACATGGAGGTTAAAAGATTAAATATCTCTGGGTTCATGCTACCTTAGACTTGTAATGCAGTATTAGTGTCGACACTGGCTGATGGGAGAATCTGAACTAAGCTGATCTCTCTAAAACCGGTACCCGTATTAGAGCGAATGGAGGATAACAGCAAAAAAATATAAAAGTTTGTAAGAATGCTGGAAGAATAAAGAGATATCAAGGGGTAAAGAGAAATCAAGGATACGTCGTAATTGACGCTTTGCGATACCTTTCTAAGATACCTGGTGTGATTATATGATTGAAAAAATAGCCTTTTCGCATTGTATACATGCTTTGTCGACTCTGTCAATTAGTTACGTTAATATTTGTCCTCGTCGAGGTTGGTTACAGATGAAATGGGATACCATCACACCAGGTCCAATGCGGGTCGGGTAGGATACACCGTGAGCTAAATATCAGTCTGTAAACACATGCATTGCGATTTTTAATATGAAAGTAATCTTTAAATGACGGCACGGATATGTCGCAGTGGTCAGCCCTGTACGGGTCGCTGTCGTATAGCCGCTGTTATGACAGAGCTTGCTCCTTGATTTAACAGTTTTACACCTTCACGGCGCATTGTAATTAGGTTTTTTTTCCTCGTAAACGCCGCATGATTCATTTTGACACTTTTCGCCTTATACGTACCGCGGTTATGGTCGACGCGGTTATAGTCGGCGCGGTGAGTGGGTATTATGAATAAAATTTACATTGTTTGATTGTGCGTATAATATTTTACTATTAAACGTTTCATGAATATCTATGTACATGCAAATTACATATGTATATTCAAATAATACTTATGTGACATTTATATTTGTCTGTGTATTCGTTTTCAATCAATATAAAATGTTTTATTGAATAAGTCAAAATATTTAGAAAAATATTCTAACGTTAACATCATTGACGATTCTTTTACTTATCGGTCCTAGTGTTTCAAAATTAGGCAATTAAGATCGTATTATGTTAAACTGGTCAAGTGCGGGTAGGCAGATAAAAAAAACTGTAAAACGTAGGTAGGCAGAGGAGTGTATTACAGTAGTGTTTGTTTCATTACGGCATAAGACGTGATCCTATTGATGTACGTACAACGGGCACAAATCTAGTCTTCGAGAAATTTCTACTAGAAAAATGCAATAGTACCCAGTTTAGGATTTGAATCCAGGATCTCTTGACAGACTTAGCAGTCGTGCTTAAAACCATGCGATCGACAAGACAAAAGGGTATTTGGAGATTATGGTTAATGTATTAAGAAATGATAATCATACAAATAAGAAATGATATCATTCAAATAAGTCGCGATATAGGGGCCCACGACGAGAAACTTGCAGTAGTATAACTTAATTGCTTGAGGTTTTTATGGAGCTTAAATATATGTAAATGGCCGTTGATGCAACGTACAAGTATTACACTATTATCCAACATAGCTGCATAATTGCACCGATGAATATTTTCTGATCTCGCATTAATTGCGTTACCCGCCGTATGTATAGCATTTGTATGTCACAAGTAAAATTTATGACACACCAAACCGGCGTACTTAACACTGGAGCCTCATAAAATAGACGAACTCCCGAAGAGCCGGCGATGACTGTGTCGCGCCGTAAACATCGTGTTCATTAAAGAACAAGTTTTATGTTTACGGGTACAGCGGTTTAAAGAAGAACAATTACACCGTAAATTGTATTGTCACATGAACGTTACAAACTTGTGAGACTCTCATATATTGTTGTTTAGGTATTATAATCATTAACACTTGTATCGTTGCTCTGTTGTATTTACTCGTAAGTCTTCTCTCAAGTGAGAAGGGTTAGAGATAATCTGCTAAACTGGTCAGCTGTGGGCTGGCTGACTTTTTGCGTATAAGAGAACATTATAAGGTTTATTAAGCTTTCTGTATTTACTTAAGTTTATCTTCCTTAAGTTCTATTCCTCCTCCTCCTCCTCCTCTCCTCCTTCTTAAGTTTATCTTTTTAAGGTTATCTTAATAGTAATATTAAATCAAAATGTTTGGCCTTAGTGAGGTGTAGGCAGGGGCAGGCTGGGTTGAACCCTGGACTATTGGAGCAGAAAGTTGATTTCTAAGTGACTAAACTATCACTGCAGTCCATCCAATATTACAAGTCGTAGTCCGAAAAATACAATAGTAAACGATATGGGATTCGAACCTATGACCTCCAGATCGGTTGGTCCGTTCGCAACCACTCACCAACGAGGCACTCGTTGATCTGTACAAACGAAGGCCAAATTGGATAATTAGATTGAACACACAAGTATTAAAACGGGGTCATAGTAACATAACACACGTGGTGGGTGTCGTCACCAGACACGCGGGCCGATAACAGGAGGTGTTATCAGTGCGTGTATGGTACGTCGGGCATCGTGTCCCAGTACCAGTTGCACGTCTTCCGTGTTGTGTTAATAATGGAGAATAGTAATCGTAACTCCACGCCTGTAGTCCCTGAAGAGGTAGGCAGAGGAGTGTCGTTCATACCCACGTTTCAATAGTTACGTTTATGTCCTGTTATGGAATAGGTGGTTAGTCTATTGTCATACACCGGGCACATATCCAAAGTCCGAGCCACTACTGAACAATCTAAATTTGAAAATGCTGGTAGTGCCCGACCCGAGCCTCGAACCTGGGTCCCTCTGATTGACAGTCGCACTTGCAACCAACACGACCAGCGAGGCAGTCATAATAGTTATCGGTAAATATCGAGATCATGATGATCATGATAATCGGGAATCTTGTCTAAATCACGAGAGCTGAGCACGTAATAGCTTCATGTTACAAGACATCACCGGCATCATTCTTCATAAGCTTGATGTAATAAGACAACCCTCATATAGATGTCTAATTCGTCGTTGAAGCAACGTCTCATTTGTTTACTACGTATATTTTAATTTCTTATTCTTGTACGAACGAAGATGTTTGGCACGTTGTCGTCGCCTGTAATTATGCTGACACTTACCATGTACTGTTTCTAGATTTTTTAATTCTTTGTAAAATGATACAGTGTACAGAATGTTGGCGATCCAAATAAATAAATAAATAAATATTCAGACAAGCGGTTCAGGATGAGAAGGCTTAAGGGTAAGATTTTAGACACAGACTAATTGTTAGTTTCCAGGCTCCACATGCTCTGAAAAAAAAAATAATAAAGAGTATTTATTATTTGGAGTTAATTTGAAGTTTGGGAATAGCTTGTTCAGGATTTTTTTTGTTAACAGAAATGATATTTATCCTCGAAAATGAACGTAAAGTCAAAGGGTTCAAGATACAATTATTACTTTGTGTTGATGCACTGAAGAATAAGATGAATAAATGAAAAATAGCAGAGCAGTAGCAGGTCAGATCAGTGAGTCAGTGTTTCGCTCTCGGTGTCGCTGCCTACCTCGTAACTGGTCTACGAGGCGATATAGTAATAATAAATGTTACTTATAGTGGGTCTATATAATCGCGTCCACTTTATATAAATCGATCGAGATATCAGTAAAAATAATAAATTTAATGAAATTTAATGAATTAATGAAATAGCTCCAAGTCGACGATGCAATGGCATCGTCGACTTGGAGCTATTTATATGTAATTTAGATTTAAAAAATAAACAATACGAAGGTAGAACTCAGAAGTAATCTCGCTTGGAGTATTAAACTGAAATTCTTTTGCGGCTCGCGATTATCGCCTTTATAGCTTAAAAAAGTATAAGATGGTATAATCGTAATTGGTATAATCATTCTTTATCTCTTTGAATAATTATTTTTGTTTAACTTATTTCTCTGCTCCAACAATTGTGTATAATTAAACTGAATTTGACAAGTCGCATTTAATGGCTTTGTTTTCGTGTCAATAACTTTTGAATTTGATGCTTGAAAGGTTTTATGAACATAATATATGTTTTGTAAATTTTGCAAAAAGTATTATTAAGACCAAATATCTAAGAATTTCATTTTTTTTACCTTCACGCCTGTATTCTTCAAAGAGGTTAGCAGTCGAGGAGTGCCTTCTCAAGGTTTACCAGTTATTTTGTACGCCTCGTCGCAGAATGGAGGCTGAGCCTATTGCCATGTGACTGCTACGAATTCATAATTCTATAAGAATTTTAACTTTTTATTCAAGTTCGAAATATTTTATTTTATTTTATTTCTAATTTATTCGTATTAAAATGTTTAATTCTATTATTATTATTATGTTCCGATTTTAATTTCATCTGATTCAATTTTCTATTAATTTTTTATGGTTTTTCCAGTTTTTTTTCTATTTATAATTCCATTTCTTATTCTGCTTCAATTGCAAATTGATTATCTAATTATATTCCAATCGAACCTAACAAAACAATGCTATTATTAGAGCCGAATTCCACTGCGACAGCGCGTCCACTGCTCCCATTTCCGACGGAGAGAAGTATTTATCACGTAGGATTGTTTGGATGCTTTATGCTTTAGGCAGCTAACTTGTACTACGAATACAGCCGTTTGAAATAAAAACGGAATCTCAGCGCTGTAATAATATCTTAGGAAAACCCACATACGACCACCTGCTCCTAAACTATATAAATTTCGCTATTTCATGTGAAAATTTCTTAATATTCATAACGTAACTTTACGCCTGTAATCTCCGAAGAGATGCGCAGAGGAGTACTATGAAATAGAGCGTGGCCCTATCATCATAAAGAGGGTAAACATCCAGATTCCGAGTCACTACTAGAAAAACTTTGTTAGAAATATCCAATAATGCGCGACACGCGTATCGAATCCAGGACCTCTTCATCGTAACACGGGAATGTACTCCACTGTTATGCCTCTGATTGCTGGCGGTTTAGATGCGGTTATGTCAACTGCATAAAGACCGCATCGACACTGAAATTTCACAATCGATTTGCATACTCTCTGGCTATCCGATACCAGTTCTGACGTAAAATAATCATAATAATATTTTTATAGACATTATACCTATACCATGGGAGACACTCGTATATCACCTTTCTGGCCAATCCTTTCGGGGAAATACCGCTGTGATGTTAAGTTACGTAACAATGTTGTATTGTTCTGTACGGCCACGGAGCGCGTCGCCGTGGACCGAGCCTTAGGCCCGCGAGGTGGGCGCGCGCGTCGCGCTCCAGACAAGCGGGCACGCGCGCGAGACGCGTGCAGCGAGCGCACCGCACAGGACGCCGCGCTCGGAGCGGGCGGGCCGGTCTGCGCACATCATTCTGTGAAAGTTTCTCTTCGACGGACACTTTGAGCGGGACCATTGTTGATAATTTCGTTTATTTGAATTTAGATTCTTCTTATATTTCTAGATATATTTGTTAGAATAATTGTTTTAGGCGGTAGAAGAATCACATAAGGTAGGTGAATGTGAAGATATTTAATACGCTTGATCTGTTTGATCTGTCCAGAAAGGGACTTAGAGTGATAACAAAATAATAATAATAACACACACGTATTATCCGTGTAGCGGTTGGGTATGAATACGATCCTTGACCCGGTGCCGGGACAAAGGGTGTCGTAAGACGCTACTAAACCCGACGCCGGCAGATCGCGGTATGACGCGGTCTGATGCCAGCTATGAGCATCAACGTAGGCGATGCGTGAGGTTGAGCCCAGTAGTGGACTAAAACGGGCCGATGATTACAACGAGGATAACATCACGACTGTATTGACCCGATAATACAATACCACTCGTCTGTTGTTATACGAGTATACACCATCATAACTCTAACGCGAATAGTTATAATAAGGTTAGTGTGCAATAAAAGTGGTTGTAAGTGGCAATAAAATATCAGACCGGTACTGTATCGCGGAATATCCCGGCACGTAGCAATCTGTCCGTCTGCAAGTACTTACCGCTGAACGTTTTGACGGCGAGCTCTCCGCGCGGCTCTTTAGATATCTCTCGCGTGCCCGAGTCTCGCCGACGTAATGCATGCAAACATGCACTACGGTTTCCGTCTTATTATACATACATTCGCTGTCCTCTCGGTGAATGTTGGGGGAATCAATTGACTATTCACTGATACATACGGCGATGATGATGGCGAAGTTATAATAGTTAATTTCTATTAAGTACTGGGTTTTTGTAGCAAAGAGCGCAAAATTGTAAACGTAAAGCCAGTAATCCCCTAAGGGGTAGGTAGAGGGGTATAGAGAAGAGGACTCCCAAATTTCATCAGTTACGTTTACTTCTCACTTTAGAGAGGTGGCGAGTCTATTGCCATATACCGGGCACATATTTAAGACTTCGAGCAACTATTAAAAAAATCTAAATTAGAAAAATCCAAAAGCGCCCGACGCGGGATTTGAACCCCAAAAATCTCGACCGGTAGTCGCGCTTGCAACAACACAACCAATGAGGTAGTTGAATTGAAAGAAACAAAGGAAAGTGATTTAAGTTCTATTTGAATCGTCATCTCGCTTTTTCCATTTAGTTACGAATTATTATTGTTCTCTGTCTAATATTCTTTGCCGTCTAATATTATATTTACGAGTAATATGTTATTAATCTTTTTTCGGTTTTGCAAATTTTCGTTACTCATCGAGGCTATCATTTGCAGTTTTGTACTATTACTTCGCGGTATATTCCTACTTTTGTTTTATGGTTTCACCATTCAACAATGTATTTCAATTATATTAAACCTTACAGAACATTTTCCTGAAACTCCATAACAGTAGCACTATAAAAATAGTTTAACAAAACAAAAAAAATAGTTTTCGAAATTTAAAAGCGCAAAAGTATTTATACGATGGCGGTAATTTTAAATCGACACCAGGAACATAATCGTATAAAAGTTCTCACGATACGAACGAAATAGCATCCATATCTCACCGGTGAAACATAGTACCGTTACAAACAGATCACCACATTGAATATTGAAACCTTCGCTATGTTCCATGTATTATTATTTGGCAACGTTGCCAACGAGCCGCTAACGGTCACTGCAGAGATAGAGCAAGGCGTGTAACGTATACTCTACATAATGATAGCAATGATCTAGACAAAGCAAAAGTAACTTAATTATTTACTTATATTTAGTAAAGAGTACATATTAATACCAAAGGCTTTTGGGATTAGCGAGGCCAGTGGAGGCCAACGTCTAGCAGTACTCTACAATCGGCTGATGATGATAAATGCCTAGTTCATTGCTCAGTGTGATCGGATCTTCAGAACTAAACGTACTTTCACTAGTCATCACAGAGCCTACGACAATGTTAGATATTAATAGGTTCACTGCCGCTGCATACGGTAAAGAAGACTATATACTATAATAATAATAATGGCATTTAATATGCTCTCTACCTACTCTGTAAGGGGCCTAACGCAAAAGTATAGTAATATTAAATGTAGCGTGGGGTAAGCTTGGGTGACGTCGTCATAATCGCTAACAACGCCGTACCGCGAGAGGTACGGTCGAAGGGTAGAGTCACCGACGTTCAGCTCGGACGCGACGGAGTGGTTGGGGCTGTTGACGTTGTCACAAAAAGGGCGATTTTACGTAGGCCGGTCAAAAGTATATCGTTATTAGTCCGTACCGGTTTGTCTCATTTTCCACATATTGCGTATTGTCATACTAGGAGGCACCTGGCAAACCGAACTCGTATTTTTGTTTTTTGCAGTTCAGAATTCTATGTCATGTTCGTCTGTAGTTCGATAGTCTGATATGTTACGTTGCCAAATCAACAAATAAACCCGAAATTAATTTATCTATTTATTTTCATAAGCGTTTTCTGATCCTTCGCTGTCCTCTTTATTCTTTGATACTAATACTGATAACACTTAACACAGATGTGAAAAAGGGCTTGCGCGGGAAGAGGGTATTGGTGGAAAAATGAGGTGATAGATCGGCCTTTTATCAGCACTCAGCGGTCTTTACACATTTCTTGAAGTACATGGCGTTAAGACAATGGCAATAATAAATTTTAATCTCCGCAATGAAAGGACGCGCAATAAAATTAGGGTCTTTTTATTCCCTTTTATGAACCTAAGGCTCAGTACAAATTGCCCAATAAAGGGTTAATTGAGACACGCGTCGGATGGGCAAGATTCAAATCTACATCTGATATAGTGTACACTCTCGCGCGCAAGTTCTGAAGCAATGACTGGTTCAAGTTAATCGGTATTTAATAATAAATCAGTTAACTTGTAAACCTACTACGTTGTCGGTGAAAATTAATCATAGAGTAATAGACGTAACGTAACTTCACGCCTGTAATCCCCGAAGGGGTAGGCAGAGGAATGCAGAACATTCCCACGATTCATCGGTTACG
>DWEI01001484.1:0-16557 GCA_018245875.1 Mysoria ambigua
CACGTTTATTACTGAATAGTACACGTTATGACAGGTGCGTTCATTACGCGTATATACAGGTATATACATATATATCACTGCTCCAATGACATTCAGATTATATATCTGGTTTGTGACTCTTTTATCTGTCACTCCATCTAAACTCATAATGTCTGAGGTATTTATCATTTGCTCAACGGCTAACATTTATTTTTTATTAAAAGCGTCGTCCACTTTATATAGATGTCAATAAACATGTACAATAGACACTGGCAGAAAATACTAATAGCTATAGCGCTATTAAAACGTTAATCGTCATTATTGTCGTCGCAATAATTACCCATCCCGTTCCAAGTATCAATTACGCGTGTGGCAACACCGGCTGCGTAATGTCAATATGAGAATATTACTTACACTTAAGGAAAATAGTAATTATTGTTGCTTTATATATATGTTAATATGAGTTAATTTCGTCGATTACGGATTTATTTTAAATTAACTAAATTTAAAAAAGTATTCCTCTTAAAATAATGCATAAGTAGATACTAATATCATAATTATAAAATGTAGAACAAGTAGAAATAAATCCTTTAAAAATATTTTTGCTTGTTTGAATAATCAACCAAATATAAAAATATATTCGTACAATTTCGGAATTTATTATAAAAATATCGCAGCCAAGCGAAATACGTAACTTATTATAATTTCACTTTTCGTTCTACATTGAATACTATTTTATCTTGATAACATCATTCTTTCATACTCAAACATTATCTAGTAAACGAAAATAGCTGCCTCGTTGGTCGTATTGGCTGCAAGCGCGACTGCCGATCGGGAGGTTTCGAGTTCATATCCCGGGCCGGGCACTACTAAACTTTTCTTACATTAATTTTCCCATAGGTAGTGGCTGGGAGTCTGGATGTGTGCTCCGTGAACAGCAAAGGTTGACTACCTATTCTAAGGTGGGACGTAGACGTAATTGGTGAAAGCACGTAACTGGAAATTTCAAGTTAGAAATTCTCTGACGCAGGTATCGTAACTAAGACCTCACGATCGCGCTTGCATCCAACACGATCAACGAGGCAGTGAAATAATATATAAATTAGTTATAAAAATAATATATGAATTAGTTATACTGTATTCTTAATAAATAGAACAAAAAATCTATTGATTACAGTCATTATTTAGTTTATAATTAAGTTTACTAATGATACGTTATAGCTTACGACCGCCAAATGTAAGAGCGATCATTTGCTTACGTTTCTATTATCTTTGAGAGCCAGTACATACGATTCTACACTGATCTGGTGACTTCAGAAAATAAAAGTTTTCAAAATGATTTTGATTGTGGTAAGTAGGTACAACATTTTATCGTCAAGTGCAATCTGCATCACATTTAAATTAATTTTGTGAAATAATAATATAATCATATCATTATTATTTATAGGTGTCTAAACCATTTATGAATACTTATTGAGTTATTTTGTAACATTAATATCTGATGGCTAAAATATATTGTTAAGTATGAAATTTAGCATAAGTTATTTTTGTAAGATAAGGATAAAGGTGTCGATCTGTTTAAGGTTACGGGCGGAAAGCGGATGCGAAAAGAGCAGGGAGCTTTAGAGGAGTCTTATGTCTAGTAGAGATGTAAGTAGACAATGATAATGTAAAAACTAACAAAACCAATAAAAATTATATCTACAAGTTTTTTATTTCCTAGTTATCAATTTTCTTTAAATACTTATATATCAACTTACAGGTATAATATTCCATCATATTTTGGTTGTATCTGTAGGCAGCGGAGAGGTCCACTCCGGCCCGCAGCCCGAATAGGGCCGCGAACGTCGCCTTGCTCTGGCCCTCCAGCTTTACACTCCACTTCCACACGATAAAACCCACAGAATATCCGAACACAAAAAAAAAATCACTCTGTATAACACTTATCGAGCACTCTGTATTGTCTTATCAGATCATTAGTCTACCGTTTAAAAGTTCCAACGTGAAAGTGACGTTTATAACGTCATTTTTATGTT
This sequence comes from Mysoria ambigua, assembly GCA_018245875.1. NCBI lineage: Eukaryota > Metazoa > Arthropoda > Insecta > Lepidoptera > Hesperiidae > Mysoria > Mysoria ambigua. The sequence goes on from DWEI01001484.1 coordinate 2,016, forward strand.
TTTAAATGTCACACAATTCTAATGTCATGGCAGTACGAACGGTGTGTCGTTGGTTTGAAGTAGCATTATGGTTTATCGCTAATACAACCGATATTTATTTTAAATTGTCTCACTCTCTTATATATTTGCACAGTTTTTCCATATCTATTAACGAGAACGAAATATTAAGTCACTGCTTTAAGGAGGATATAACTAAAACTGGAATGTACAAATTATATTCCTAATAAGCTACGCTTTTGAAAATATTTATGTACTCCGTATCAATGTTCTTTTTATTTTGCATTAAAAAGATGCTATTTTTTATTTGTACATTACATTAGCTTCTAATTTTAACCGCATGTTAGTTTACATAAACAACTCGCATATTCAGCAAAAATCAGATACATTTAACATGTGAAAAATATCCGTCGCGACAAAAAGCACTGGCTTCCTTGGGAAATGAGCGATCACGACGTTTTATTTGGCGTTTCAAAATTGGAAAACGGCTTTATTTGTCGTTTATCCGACGGCGACTGGATAATTCAATGCCCTAATGATTTCCACGAAAAAACTGTGATCACCGTGAAAGCCGCGTAAAATCGTACCTTCTCCGATTGGTCGATGTAAAGCCGATTCGTTTGGTTTAATTTTGCCGGTTTTTGGACGATTTTCCGCTGTTTGAACACTGCTTTTCCGGTTGGACAGAGGCAGGTGGGTCCATAAGGCCCTTTCTCGTGAGAATAACGCGTTTAAATGGTTGGCGCCGGTAATGAGGAAGTTGAGTAATTTGGTTGATATTGATCAATTTATTTACGAGATTTACCGGGTTTCGAATCCTGCTACTATCTTATATACCTATATATAGAACAAAGAACTATTTCTTATATGTAACATCACGAGTAATTTTAACATTTGGCTCAATACCTATATTTTAATGTAAGGAAGTATCGCAAAATCGTGTTACATACTATACCTAATCGTACACCTATACGTTTATTATAATTACGAAGTCCTGTCAAGTACGTTTGCAATTAGGTAAGTACGCATATAACTTAATATTTTCATATCATATTTACTAATACCACTGTCTGTCGATATATAATATACCGTCAATACAACACTACACCCTTGCCGAAGCTACATCACGAAGCGACACATCACTAGTCAATCACTTAAACACTTTTAATTAAAAATTGTATATCACAAGGCGAACTAAAATTTCGTTTTTTTTTAAATCAAAATACGCGTCTTAATCGTTCGCGAGATGGTTGGGTACAGATGAGTTGTTGTCGATTTTGAGGTATATTTTACGGTTGGCTCGCTCGGAGCCGATGGCTTGTGACCAGTGGATCGGTTTTCTGTCATCCAAGATGCTTGAACGCGTGGGACTTTTATTGTTTTTAATTATTACGAAACTTAATGTCATTTATCTACACTTGACAGTCAAGTTTTGTCTGACAGTCTGCACTCGGCCAGCGGGGCTTAGTATGGCCTCAATCCTTCCCATTCTGAGAGAACGCCCTCGGATTCTACAGTCGAATGATAAAAACGATAGTTATGATGACATTTGATCTGAAGTTGATTAGGATTAGAGCATCCAATTGAGAATCTTATGGCGAATGAACTAACTGAAATACTTTTCTCACGATCTTGTTTGAGACCTTTTGTGGTTCCTTCTTGTTCATATGCTACTCTTTTCATTTTAAAAATCTGTTTGGGGTTTTTAAATGATTAGGTCATAACGTATATATGTATTTAAAAATATCAAATCGCGTACGGTAAGACAACCGAGCGACCTAGACTTGAAGATTAATGTATCATTTCCAATTTTATTTTATCTGCCTACGAACAATAAGTGACTTTTAATTAATATTTTTTGCGACTCACACTAATTAGTTTTTATAGTATTCTAAGACAAATTACGGCTTAGTTTACGTTTTACCCATTACGCCTCTAATGGCATTTTGAGCACCAGTTTTTGTTAATAAGCATACCTGGTACGTTTTGGTTTCCGTTGACGACGGTTCTAGATTCTCAAACCCTCGATGTGGTGTATTCCATGAAATGATTAAGCATTTATTGGAACAAATTGCATGGTTATTACCATGATATCTATTTAGCCCGTGATTAAAACTAATATACGTATAAAAACTTCAGATCTCAAATAACACTGGTAAAGGGAACATACGGTATTGGAACACTCTAAGCATAGGTCCATGCGTTTCTGAACCTATTTTTAGCTAAAACAATAAATGAGTAGTGCAAGTGTTCATACAAATCAGTGGATTTAACTTTGGGAATAAAGTTTAATGAGTCTTGGCTTGGAGTGTACTTGTGGCTTGAACAGACTTTTATGTTTCGAGGATTAAAGCTTTGTGATGATGCGTTAATGAATATTGCTCACGGCCCATTTTGTCTCATTTAGTTTGTTTTCCGAATTAACCTCTGAGAATTTCTGTTATTTCAATAAGATAATCTACAGTTTAGTCTGCTCCCACCACCGTCACACGGTATCTGCTAGCCCATACTCCAGTTTTTAATGTAATAAACGTGATCATCATCAGACCCTTAATAATTCATAGATGGCCACGGGCCTCTCCAAAAGTGGGCCTGTGACCAAGACATTCAGCTCCACATTAACAACCGCTGTCAGCCATTTTACGTACATTGTCACTTTAATGAACTAAATCTTAAAATCTAGGTATTCTAGGTAGATATTGGACGAGGGAAGCAAAGGACCGAGCTACGTGACACGCTTTAGGGGAGGCCTGTGTTCAACAGTGGACAGCTATAGGCTGATAATTATGAAACAATCAATAATATTTACAACGTTAAATCGTCACTCCAAGTGATCACCAGTGTAATCGCCCTCGTCGTTTTATTCGCCTCTCGTTTAAATGTAATATAAAATCTACATAAGCTGTCGTCGTATTCGAACAATCGTTAATACATCGTGTGGCCTGTATACGTTCACACGGACGGCCACCCGATACGGGTTTCTTACGGTATTAGAATTACACGGCGTATTAACTTACATATCCATTTTATTGTGAACACCTCATACCCTGACTTCGCGTTTATTATTAGTAAATAATTGTATTTATTGTATATTACTATTGTTATTGTATTTTTTATATGTTCTTATTGCATGTTTCCATTTGGTACTATCATAATCGTGAACCCTGTGTTATCTGCTCAGAATGAGAAGCGTTAAGACCATCTGTTGCTGCTATAGGTATAGCATACAGCTATCTAAACGAAAGAGCGGTATTGGCCGCTCGTACATACCTGTGCGTAACTTTTAAAGAGTTACCCTGGTATTAATTAGTATTTCTATTCTGTATTGTATGTAAGTATTATTATTTCATACCCCGCTTAAAGATTTTTTTCAGAAATCGCCAACATATGCATAGAATATATGATATTACGTTGGATTTATTCTCATTTTTACATTTTTTGGTAATAATCATACCCAAAAATTTGTTGTATAGGCTAAATGAAAGATTTTTTTACTTTTTTATAATTCGGGTGGAACATAGAGATTTGTTGATGTGTTTCTAAGAAGTAAATTTTCTGTTACTTATGCGAGTATAATATAATAAATTAAGCCTGAGATGCTACAGATGCGTTAAGGATTTTGAACGAAATATTTTTTTTCTTTCTCAAAAAACAACTCTAAAGTGTAGTGTTTGGAAGTACGTTCTAATAAACTTATTATTGTTATTATTAATAAAATCTCCATGCCAGATCGCTCGCGGGGTAAGAATAATGGTAATAATTAATATTTCTTAATTTTTCTTAATGTTTTTAATCCATTTTAAAAATAGTGAGTTAATTACTATGTTTTCTTTATGTAAAATGAAATTTTGTACATTTATTTTCTTAACGAGATTAGACCTCTATTATTTATATAAACAAATTTAAGGTAGAGGTGAAGAAAATATTTCAAATCACCTCATATTAGAGTTACTAGAAATGTTACGTGAAACATATATGATAATATGATTTGTGTCAGTACGTACATAGCTAGTATTGTGAAGTACGTCAACGTTTGTCTGTGAATATCCAACAGTAGAAATAATGTTAGATAAAGATCACACTAAAACTATTGCTCTAGTATAAAAATTGTTCAGAGGTAAAAGGTAGAGTCGGTACATACCTACAATAGAAATACTTATGACAATTAGTGTAAAATAAAATATTAGTAAATAGTAATTTCTGGGTAAAAAATAAGTAATTTTCTTGAATTAAGTGACGAAAGTTCGGTTTAAAGTTATCTTAGGATCCTAGCAAATAATATCACTATTAACAGCTAGAGTATAACAAAATGCCCATTTAAAGTGTTTGAGGATTAATGCTGTGGTCATTCAGATCTATAGTTCATAACCGGCATAGATATTTGAAGTCATAAAGTCAATTCGCAAAGAACGCGGTATTTTGTATGAAAACTTTAAGGCGTTACTATGAGGGATATACGTAAAGTGGCTACCAGAGATTGCATACGAAGATCTCAATTTCGAGTTCAGTGGCGTGTTATTCGAGAGGCTCATTGCCAGCAGTCAACGGAATATATAGGGCCATAGATGACAACTATGAAAAATATTCTGGTTGCTACACGGAAATAGTGTAGCTGTTTATTTCACGAATTCTATATACCTAGGGAGGGATATATGTAATTGAATGACCTGTTAGACGTTTTCGATATTTTCATTTTATCATAGATTAAGTTTGGTGACTGCCTCGCTGGTCTTTTTGACGGCAAGAACGACTATTGGATTTTTCTGATTTAGATTTTATAGCGGTGGCGCGGAGTCTGGATATGTCCTTGTTGGCATTAATCTCACTATATAGTCCATAGTGGAACGTAAATGTAACCGGCAAACGTGGTTGTGTACTACATTTTTCTGCCTACCTCTTCAGGAATTATAGGCAAGATTATTAGCGGAAACAACAGTTAAGCTAATAGGCTGTTTTATGATAGTACGTGTAAATTTTCTTTTTTGTCTCCGTTATTTATTCAAAATTTAAAGTAGACATTTTGTATAGCGGGATGTTATTGTTTAGTCAATAGAAAATATTTAGTAAGATTGAACTAGTAGGTTTTTATTGTTATTAAAAATTGTTTAAGAGCATTAGATGAAGTATTAAAGCAATTTTAATATTGCACATTGCACTCGAATTACCATATAATGATACCACTTTAACGACACAAAAAAAAGAACTCAACACGCTTAAAATTCACACACGGCACAGATTAAACTTCACCATTTGTTATTCCGTATCACAATCACGTTACTATGCAGAATTCATGTAACTGTAAAATTCATAGATTGCAAATCACTAGAATTCATAATTTGATGAACGAATTCGCAATTCGCGGTTCGCAGTTAGATAACCACGCGTCGGTCCGGTCGGCGCGGGGCCAAAACACCCTCTGTGGCACGTGGCGAGGACGCCCGGATACTACCCCCGAGAACGGGACCACCGGAGTTTCAGATGAGTTTTGAGAGCTTCAATATATTTTAATGAACATCAAATAATTATTTATGAATCTCTTAAGTATCTTAATTTTACACATAAAATGTAACGATAGTTATTATGACATTTAATTTTATTTTCTCTATTTTCATTACAATGTAATCATAAAAACTAAAAGTAGTTGTAGCTAAATTAATATATTTTTGTATGTATTAAAAATTAAGATATACTTATAATTTAACAATCAAATCCGTTGCCTAATCTTTGAAATTTTTCGTTTTTATTAAAAAAGCTTTTGATGCAAAAGTTTTTATCTATTAGTGACTACCATCTTAAATGAATGGAGGATCTTAAATAAATGAATGGATTTAAGATTTTATACCATTTTATGTGTTTTTTTATATCGTAATGTGGGAACCTACTTCATACAGCGTGTGTGACTTATCTCGCGCTATATCGCTATCTCTTTCAGTCGCTTGATAAGATTATTTTTACTTTTCGATATTATTATTAATTCAATAGTTTTTAGCACTACTTAGCCTAATCACTAATCATACCTTATAATATAGAGTTATATTTTCTTTGATATATGGGTTATGCACTTAAAAAAAATTAAAGTAAAATTCTATTGAGTAAATTGATTTTAGTTCGATCCGATTGCCCAATTTGAAATCTTTATGACAAGTCTTCTTGTTTTTTTTTTTAAATTACCGGAATACACCTCGCTAAATTTGTAGTAATAAATAAAGTCAATTAAAATCCTCAAAACCATCAGGTGCCGACAACTAAAAATAACCTTTTAATTTATCCGTTTGTAAGTAATTTATTATTTTTATACCAACTGGAGGTTAACGAACCAAATTATGCTGCTTGAAAAGTGTGTAGAGACTCTGGGCAAGACGTCTTAACCTGCTGTAGATTGGGTAATACGTCTAATTAAATATGTTTTTATATATTCTTAGATACGGGGGGATGACGTAGGAACAATTGAGGAACGAAAGCTGAAGATTGGGCTCATTTACAATAATAGAATCAACGTAAGTCAGTCTCTAGGTAGCTGTATAGGCACGTAGAGATATTAATTAGGTATCAACGTAACAAAGGACTTGAAACGCACTATTGACTTGCCGTTTGAATCATACATTACGTCAATGCAATGTAGAGATGTAGAGATGTCTCTATATAGCGATTGCTTTATGATAATGTTACGTTTAATAATACACAGTGAGTTAGTATTCATTCGCTATTGGTATTATCTAGTGATTGGTAGAAGTGGAGAGATCGTCCCTAGTATTGTGTTTCTTGTCTTTATTTTCTAAATTTAGTCAAAAGTTCGACGTGTAATGGCTATTAAGAATCACTTAATTTTTATTACTTATGTCGGGGAATCCCACGGGGTTCATCTAAATTTACCAAATAATTTGAATAAAGCTACTAATACACGTGTAGATGAAAACTTTAATGATTATATTTTTTCGTCAGATTTTATGTCACTGAGCGCCATCTGTTGAATATTTTGTTTAAACATTTATTAAATATAATTATTTTTTGTTACTTCAATTACCTTGATTTTTAACAACATTTTGTCGAATGCTAATAATATAATTCTATAGAATGTTAATTAAAATAACTAATACATTATTCACTTAATCGTATTAACTTGACGTAATTGAATAGCAAATGTGTAAAGGTCCATTTGAAAATCTTTAGACGACTACCTGCCTAGCCACGTGGCTTGGTAGAAATTAACACGTCGATACAGTAATAGGTATATTTACCAACATTTATTAGACACATTATTTTAAACCTTAGGGCACGTGGAAGGGAAAATAATACCTTTACAATCGAACATTATTTAAAATATTTTCAGAAATTAATTGTAGTATTGATGCCTTTCCTTCCATACAACAAAACATACCTATCGGTTTATATCACATGGTTGCCCTAGATAGAGTCAGTATGTCACAAAGGGGACTATTACATTATTGGTTGCTTGTTTGACAAATTGCCTACATCGGAGATTTAGTTATGTAGCGCAGATATAGACACGAATGAGTAAAGTAGAGATTTGAGAACATTTTATTTTGGCCATTACCGGATTTATTATATTTATTAAAATTAAGTTATCAGAATGACATTTTATATTTACATATCGCATTTAGATTTACAAAAATGTGATATTTTTTAGTACGTCAACATATTTATTATCGAGTGTAATGATAAATGACCCCCGCCAATCAATCTAAGAGCAAGTATCATTTATGACGTCTAAAAAAATATATTTCACGACACCACTTTCCTTTGTGTTTGAATACGAAACGTAAGCTTCATATAAACAATGCGGACTTATATCCAAGTTCAAAGTTTCAGTGGGATCCGCGATTTGCGTAAGCTTGTGTAACGGATGGCTCGCGCGCATATTTGTGATTGGAGAAACGATTGATGAATGGACGGTTCATTAGTGATTCTATTAGCGTTGTCGATAATAGGTCTTATTTATTAGTGTTACAATTTATCAGGATTATCATGTTGTGTTATCATATTAGCAAGATTATTATTTTGTGTTATCAAGTTAGCAAGATTATTATATTGTGTTATCAAGTTAGCAAGATTATTATATTGTGTTATCTAATTAGCAAGACTATCATATTGTGTTATCAAGTTAGCAAGACTATCATATTGTGTTATCAAGTTAGCAAGATTATCATATTATGGTGATATTTTCATATTTTTCATTGATCCTTTCCTCATTCTATTTCTGAATATAGGTTGTCTCTAAGAATGAGAAAAGTTGACACTATAAATAATTAAATATAGATATTGGGTGAATTTTGTAGTATAGGTATATTTGAACTATATATTGTATATATGTGAAGAATATATTTATTGAAATATAGTTGCGTATTCCTAATACATCTTATAAAATTACACAATATGCACATATTTTTTTCTCAACACAATTTAGTTTATTTGTTTTATAATGCACAAGCAAAAGAACAATACATAGAAATATAGCAGTGTTTTACTAAATGGTCTGTTGGTTTAGTAATTACTTAGGCTAAGCGTTAGCCAGGGAGTCGTAGGTTCAATTTCCATCCAGGACCAATTTTTGTATCATAGTTTGATGTTGTGTATTTGAGTTCTTGTTCTGTATTTGAGTTTAAAATAATGAATATAAGGTAAATTTTATGAATTAAGTTATTCTACGCAATGTTACCTTTGTACATTTTGGATATCTCCAGCATCATTAACCAGTGCCTACCTATATATAAAGTAATATGTGTAGATAAATTTTCACTTTTATCCTTTATTTATTCACATAGCGAATGAACAGTTTGCCTTGCTCGTTTATATTTCTCATGTCTGTGCCTCATTTCGTGATACTGTCTTCCGTATTCTTAAAACTACACTATAGGCAGGGTCTGCTGTGGACAACAAAAGGATACCTATTCAAATAGTAGGTATCAACTTAATAACGTTTTTGCCTTATTTAAAGTACGTCTTAACACCGCCTACCTAGTGACTTAAATCTTTTCTGATTGAGCGTTTTGTTTTAGGAAGTTAACAAAACAAGTTCTTTAATTAAAAAGTTCCTTTGTCCTCGGTGTGTAAGCTTAAGTGTTTGGAATCCGCCATATAATAATGCACCCTAAAGTTAGGTGTTACAATCGAAGTTTAAGTGAAGCGCAAAGAGCTATAAGGCATTTCCTTATAAACGTCGTAGACTTTGCTTGATAAATGAAAATGTGTTCTAATGCTGACAACATACAGCGCAATGTCCAATAATTATTATAAAAATGACACTTACAGTTGAAAATTCTAAAAACGTAACATTACTTTCCTATAATGAATGCAAACTCGACTTTATGTCAATAGTCTAAAGTTGATATTGCAAGTGTTGGTTTGAAATATTATATGACACTCTGAAAAAGTACCATGATTTGGAATGCGCGAGCAACGTGATCTGATTGGTGCGTGAGCTGTCAAAATTTGAACTAAGGCGGTGTAATGGAGTGGAACGAACTAAACTACATACGTCTCTTTCGGCGTAAGATTTGTTCATGTCAACTTTGAATGGTAGTAACAGTTTTAAGCCATTAATTTGTTATCAGACTTTTTCATTATGAGATAAAGAATATATTATTTTATATTTTGTTATTTAAGTTACATAATACTCTTTTATTAGCCCCAATTTTATTAACGTTTTATATTATAATAGCGCCATCTATTGGTGATTCACGACAATAAGATATTTTCATGGAACAAAAGGAATCAGAAATGTACCTATGTGCTTATTGAACACAAAATGCAATATGAGTCTATAAAGTTGAAGACTAATTATATTTTAGATAATATTTCATAATGGTCGTAAACTTCTAGCATTAATCTTGATTTCTTAACAAAAAGGAAATTCACGCCTGTAATCCCCGATAATAATAATAATAATAATGTTGATTTCTTAAAGAAACTTATTTTACGATATTATTATTTATAGTCTAGACATGTTGAAAGAATGACTAAGTAAAAAGTGTCAATGCAGTTATGCAAAATGAATATAGATGCAAGCAGATTCCGAGGAGGACAAAATTCATTCATCTTGATCACATGCTGGTCAGATACTGGTCAGATATTGGTTACATACTGATCAGATACTGATCAGATATTGGTCACATACTGGTCAGATATTGGTCTGATACTGGTCACGTACAGTTCAGATATTGGTCAGATACTGGGTGATGGGGACTCAGAAGTTCTGAAAACTGAAAGAAAGAGTTGAATTTCGAAAAAGCCGGATAGGTCTGCAAGGACAGAAATATTTGGCACTTGGTGCCCTCTGCCTAGATCAGTGACCTCAGTGACCTGGCGTAAACACATGATTGTATATTTATTTAACAAAACAATGTTATATAAAATTACAATTAATAGACACAATATTGATAAAAAGGGTTGTAAAACCCAAGTGTGACTCTATTCTGGAAACATCTGAACTCTCTTTTTCTCCAATTGTGGCAAGAATATATACAGATTTTATATATATTCTCACGTTTGTGAAGCTGTCATTCGCTTTTAAATATTTTACACGTTTTCATTCATCATTAAAATTAACCAATGGTGTTATAAAATAACTCTACAAAACGCCACTTCCGCAGGAGCAGTGTCTCATAACGAAACCTGTTGGTAGGTTGCGAGTCATCGCGATTAGTTCCGCGCCCACGTCGGGACTCGCTGACCGCTTATGCTGCATTTTGTCTAAATCCACATTATTATAATAGTATTGTAATTGTGTACTAACATTTTTCGGGCTTCCGTACAACATATACACCTTATTTTATATAAATGGATCCATTTCAGTACTATTTGCGAGAAAATAGCTGAAACTTGGTATCAAAAATTGTATCTGTAGGCATGTATTACCAACATGTAGCCGTACTCCAGTTGCAACTGAAATTTGTAAACAATATCTTTCAATTATCCACCAATTATCAAATCGCGTGTTTCTCAAATTACAAATAAATACTTTTTCTCTAAAAGCATTTAGAAGTAAATTGGAATATCTTTTATTGGAGTATAAATATAAATGAATTCATGTTAATTATGCATTTTGTTAACGTTTATATTAGTTAACATTTCTACTAGTTAACGGTTGTTAAAGAACTACCGTCTTTCTTATTCTCAGAAGAGCTCCTTCAATAATGGTGTACCTATTCAAATATTTAATGACGATGAAAAGTAATAAAACAAGAAAAAAATTGAAAGCACTGCGGCCTAAACTCGTAGATGTGACAATAAGAAGGTTTCTTAACGATATATTAATGCTAGCTCCTTTGTTACAGATAAATCAAAATAACACCTCTACGTAGAGGTGAGCAGGCGCGGTAATCGACACTGGACCCTGACCACAGCCACTTCCTTGGGAACTGGCGCGGCTCGATTACACACGGGGATTTGTCGCTCTCTTTTTAGTAGATGAGGATAATAAAGTGCTAACGGAAGAATTACTTGTAAACGTAGTCAATAGAATGGTAGAGTATGGCATTCGTTTGTAGAGTTTCTTTTGTGTATTTGCAAGTTCTCTCCATTTTGCTAGTATATTTTGCGTGTTCGTATAGTTTTAGTACTACTACTATTTAAAGCATTAACGGTTATATTATTCAACTGCTGATTAGATATCGATCTCATCTCAGAATGAAAAGAATACCCAGTACCTTAAATATTGGAGTTTAAACTTGATTTTCAAACATTATAGAGAATGATTTAATCTAGAAATATTTTTTTTAAATTAACAGATACCTTAAGGTTAAATTAAGGTTTGTACCCAGGACAATAATAACAATGATAAAGTAGCTAGGTAACTTGTGGAGGGTTAAACTCCGATTCACTAGTCTATCACTGTTTTTCATATTACAACATATGCATTTAAGTTTATTGTTATAATTCGTGAAATTGTATCCCGCTGTAATTTTTGGATTTCTTACAAAATAAACTGACCAGTGCCAACTATGTTTATATTGGGTTATTTGTTTTTTTGTGGCGTGCGTATATTTATGTATTTTACTAAAAGCTTGAAAACTCTTTTTTGAAAATATTGCAATAACTATTGCATGTAATTTGTCACTGAGCAGCAGTGAAATTGTAGTTACAATTGAAATTCCAAAAATCTTTTATTATTTCTTCTACCAGAATAATAAAATTATATGCCCGCTTTTTCTTTCAACGACGACCTCGCTGCGATCGACGGGAGACCACGAAGAAGGAATTCTAACAAATCCGAAATTATTTCAAATGAAGTAAAAGTTGTTCTTGAATTAAGCAGACACTTCAAGAAAGCCGGTCTTTTAATATAATTATTATCAAATCGTTTTCGTCTTCAAGTTTCTTAAGCATTACAAAATGTTGACTCATTTTCCTATAACCCGTGAACACATATAGACACAGAACAGCACGTGCCGCCCTTTCAAATACAATAAATATGTCTACTAATACACCGCATACACGTACTAATATGTGTCACAGTTATAACATATTTCGTTCTATACCTTAGCATGGACTAAGAATGACTATCTATAAAGATATAGCCACAAATAACAACATTTACAACATTCCTTTACTTTTATTCTTATGACGGACGTGCGTTAGTTAAATTGTCACCAAGATTCAACTGAACGTATTCCTGAGATGTCTTTTCAATGCACTAAGACAGCTCCTCGACTTGCCCCCCGCGCCGCCACCAGGTGCCGGTCACGCGCGTCGAAAGCGAAATCCCCAGCTGTGGTAACAAAAAACGCGACGTGATCACAAGCCGCGTGAAGGGCACTCTCGATGGCAAGTTCTTTAACCATACTCTATGTAACTTCAGATCAGTACAATCTCAGGAATATTCACTGTCTATGTAGGTGCACAGAAGAGCGTTAATTGTCGACGAATATAACAAGTCATACAATCATATCGCGTCATACCTCAGCCAAGCTACGTAATCCTGTGTCACCTATTTGTGAAGTTATGAATCACTCATAACAAAGTATAATTTGGGTTTTTTTTTTTTACAATAATACAATTCTCGTTACGAACGTGTTAACGAAGCCTTTTGTTGTGTGTTTCTGTAAAATAACATAGAAATGAGAACTAAAACATCAGCGCAGCGTCCAGTAATCGATCACTTTCTACCAGTCGCAAAGAAAGGTGCAAAGAACTCTCTCTCACATGATCTAAATATAAATTTCATTCAAAAACACCGAGCCACGTTCTCGGGCGAGTAGACGAATGAGTGAATGGATCATTTTTTGTACCAGTACACTTGACTAAATCGGTGTGAAATTAGTTGGGCCGACGGCGGTCTGCGGCTACCGTTTCGTTACAAATCTTGATGAAGTCCTCTGTGCAAGCGGGACGTTGTTATTATGTGATTATGAAAATATCTGCGTGACTATGCTTGATATAATACTTCTTTTGGCGCATTTAGTGGAGGTTAATAATGTGCGTACCATCAAAGTTTAAAGACAATCAACTCATACAATATATCGTACTACATATTCATACGAATGCAATAATATTCGAGTAAAATATTTTCATTACCAAAATAAAAAAAAGTATGAATGAAATATTCTTTTCAGACCATCTTTTCAGGAGTTTTACTATAATGCAATATTTTTTGTCTAAGGTATTTACTATAATTATTTTATTAACCATTTTCATGCTAATAAAATAAAAATTTCAATCATAAATCATCTAAACTATTACACAAATGAGTGAGCACTTACTGTTTCCTCAATTCTTAGCAGACTGTTGAAAACAAAATCTAATTAAATCATTTCCTTAAAAATTATATTTTTCTATTTAAATTTGATGCAATGCAAATTTATGTCATAGAATATATAAGATAAAACATTAATAAATTATTCGATAACTATAATAAGTAAAACTAATTTGAAACTGCGAAACTGGTATAAAATTAGTGAATCAATCACAATAATATAATTTCGCTGTCCGCACCGCTTGTGAAATCGCTTAATAAAACAACCCACCTCACCCTAACTTATACGTGTATCACAAACCTCTGACTCATCTATACATAGAATAAAACTCTATCTTGTTTTATTAAGATTTTGAAGTCTTATGGTTAATCTATCATCAGTCTCTTTGATCGGCTACTGTATTGAATATTGACGAACGGCTCTACCGGTTTTTTGTTGTTCGGAATCTCCACGGAGTTTTGTTCGTAACTCTACCTTTTGTTAAGCGATATTCAAATGAATCGAAGGTAGTATATTCAAGTGATTTCATGTAGTTGTGTATAGCTTGATATGATATTTCGTTCCGAATATTTTGTAATATATTAAAGAGAATGGATCGATCATCCTATCTAGAATAATAGACGAATTCTACTGTTACTTGAAGATTTTCACGACTTGAATTCTTCTTTAAGCCGATTTCTTTGTTGCTCGTGATATTTAATTAAATGGATATATAATTAAATGTATTAGTGTATGTCTTGTTGTATAACTTTACTTAAAAAGCCTTAAGAATTCAAGGCTCGAGTCATTACTATGTTTTATAATATATTGAAGGATATTTTTGTCATAAATTG
>DWEI01001485.1:0-16556 GCA_018245875.1 Mysoria ambigua
ACGTAACCGGTGAATCGCGGGAATGTTCTGCATTCCTCTGCCTACCCCTTCGGGGATTACAGGCGTGAAGTTACGTACGTTATTAAGTACTTTAATATATGTTAGACACTTTATCATAATATATAGTTAAAAGTTCAATCAAGATCCAAATTGCATATCACTGGAGCAAATGTCCGAAATAATTGTATAATATTAAATAAAATATATTACCACTGTTGTTTGCTGCTTTTTAAAACATGAATCGAAGTACTTAGTAGAAATTGAACGACGCAAGCGCTCAACATAGTTTTATTACGAATAAAAAAATAAACGAAAAGCGATTGGCTCATTAGACCGCGAACTCAAATAACGTTGTCTGTGGCTGACGTACTGAAGGAAATCGTAGACGCGACATTTTTATTTTTCGTTTTTAGATACCCCTCGTTTTAATTCAACTGGTATTAATCAACGAAATATTCCGCATGAGATGAATAGAAAGAGGAATGAGTTTGTGTTCAGCAAAATTCAAATCAAAAAAAAAACAAAATTTTAACGATAACAAAAACCTGTGAAGAGTTACCCCAAGGAGTACCACTACACATAGGTATATTTACTGTGAACCATTTGTTTTTATAATTATAAATTGCGTTTCGTTATAAAGGGTTTGTTTGTTGATACATGTGTATACAGGATCCATATTACTGGCTACCAAGTGAGTCTCTAGTAATATTAACATGTATACGACCCTCTTAAAAAAAAACAAAACATAACTTCTCGCCTGTAATCCCCGAAGAGGTAGGCAGAGGAATGCAAAACACACCCACGTTTCACCGGTTAAATTTACGTCCGACCATGTAATAGATGGTGAGTCTATTGCCATGCATCGGGCACATATCCAGACTCCAACCATTACGAGAATTCTAATTAGATTTTCCAGCAGAAAATTTTCTAATTAGAAAATTTTGTAGCGTTCGACCCGGGATTCGAACCCGCGACCTCCCTATCGGCAGTCGCAATTGCAACCAGCACGACCAACGAAGCTGTAAGATAAATAGTGACGGATTATAATTTTATTCGTCTTAGATTAATGTGTACTACAATGGAATTATCTGTTAATACATAATAAAATAAGTATTTACAGTGTATATTAAACAGATTGCTAATGCTCAGCGTATGGATTACAGCCAACTACCTAAGGTTATGCTCGACAATGGACTCAGAGAGAATGATGATGTCATGTTCTGCTGTAGCGGCCATTTCTTGCCAAGCGTACATTTTTTTGACATACATTATTTAAAAAGTTCAATGTAATATTTTAGCCGAATTTTTAACTGCAGCCAAATATGCGAGATAACACGTTAGAAACATTATTATCAATAATAACAAAGGCATAATTTACGAGCCAAATGTTGTGCTGGATCATAAATCAAGGCTACCCAAGTGCGAGCATTAATATTGTACAACAGAATATCTCAGTGCTAACCACAATGGTCCAGAACAGAGCTGTCCGACTGTACCGGATGTATTGGTTTGAATGAATACTTAAACGTGATCTATTGTTGCTGCTATTATAATAATAAATAACTGACTGGCCCATTGGTACAGAGCTTTGTAAACTTGAGCGTTGCGCCAGGGGTCGTGGATTCGATTCCCATCCAAGAATAAATATTTGTGTGATGTGCACAAGTATTTATTATGTCTCTGTGAAAAAAAAACGATTTAAGTATATATTTATATGTATATATGTAGTTTATCAGCCGTCTTGTCGATACTGCAAGATCTCTTGACGCTTACGTTGGGATCAGATGGCCGTGTGTGGAGATGTCCCAAGATGTTATTATTAAATATACATGGCAATACATAATTAAATAGAACGCAATAATTATGTACAAAAAAGCTTACAGATCCTCGCTTTTATACCTTAAATGCTACATATAACTATGATTTTATGTACACCAATTATGAAGTATGAAAATTGGGGACGTTTTTAAGATCAAAAAATTTTTTGTTACTTTCATGACACGAATGTAAGATTGACATACCATCAATGCAATGTTCAGTGGACATTGTAGCCCATCGCATTACAGATGCGATTGTACATGTGGTCTGTGCCCAGCCAGCGGCTTTCAGGGGCTGACGATCGATAGATATATATAGCGGCAAGGATGTTGGAGGTATATAGTTTTTATAGTTCACTGTATTATTCTAGAATATTCTAGAATCAAAATAAGTTTCCACATACAAACAACCAAATGTCTCCGAGTTGTCATATTTCCATGTCTAACTTCACGAAGAACATCATGTTGTTAAAGTTATTACAACAGGAAAGTTCGTGACTAATGAAGGAAATTTAGGTCACATTTTCATCAAAGTAGTAGAATTATTTCATTTCATTGTTCAATGTTCGTAATTAAAATTCTTTATTTTCATGTCTAAATATATTCCGATTCATTTATACACATTTATCATTTATATATTTTATGTTTATATAAATTCTGATATATTATAAACGAAATTATTCATCATATTTTTCATGTTGATCTTAATTGTTACGATTGAATTTCAGCTGGCTCCACTACCAAACTATTGCTACAGTTTTTATTGACTTACAGTTTTCCATTCTCATCTGGAATAAATCTAAGTGTAAAGATTACGAGTATTCTGTCTGCATGATAACATACCCGAATATGTTAAAAAATGTTAAAGACAGGCAGAGGATAGAGATAGGCAGCGGAGAGTATTGCACTATGACTTTTAATCAATTACATTTACATCCTACTGCGATATATCGCCATATACAACTGCTACGTATTACCTAGAATCCTGCGAAAGCTCTTTAAAAGCATCTAAGGAGTTGATGGATTTTTGGCATTTCCCCATCTCTTGCATGTAGAAATCAAATCATAATTTCTTGTTTGATTGTTGTAAATTCCCATCCTCAAGTTAAGTAGATTTTCATATTACATTCATTTCATTTGCTAAGTTTTAATAGATTTAGTTATACAGTTTAGTAACAAGATTTCTTTTAATGAGTTATTAGCAAAGTCAGTATGCTGGTTGATGTCCATTCTATTCGACCTTAACTTAAAAACATTTCAGCAAAACCTTTTGTTTTTCGACCGAATCAAAAGCTAAAGCTGACGTCCCATCTGACACCCTACAACTGGTACTTTTACTGATAAAGTTACAAAACCATTAATCACAATTATTAATATTTTTGCAGAGGACGCGCTAAATTCATGTCGAACACAAAGCAAACACCGTGTATTTTGTAAAAGGCATGAAGCGTTATACAGGACTCACATTACACTCCAATGCCTAATGAAAGTGTTCAACGCGTTCCAATGGCACGCGGAACACATTGACCCGGTTGGGTTGAACCAAAATCAATAACTCCGATCCACCGATACCTAAAGTCGCAGATCTAAGTAACCAAAGAAGATAGCTTAGACTGGAAATGAATGATGTTCCTAAATGGGTATAAAATGAACCTCGTAATTGTTCGTTTTAAGCGCTTTGTATTAAACCATGACACAAATATGTATGTATAATTCTAATTTATTTCAAACTCCGAGCATAGCTTATACTTCATCATCGTCATGATGATGAAGATACTATCATACATCAAATAAATCTTACTCGTAAATATGTAATATTTCTATAATATAAACCATGTAATACCTAATAATAACCAAAAGTGATTGTTATCAACAGTCTTGTTTAATGTTTGATGGTCTGACCATGGTACATTGATGCTAACGGTCTATTGATGGTAACAGCCAGTCATGACCATCGCTATTTCCTATACCATTGTTTTGGTAAAAATGTTTTTAAATTTTACATCCTCTCAAATAATTACAGCATTGTAACAAAACAAGATTTCTGGATTCAAACGAGCCCTTTAGAGTGTTTACTTATACTCTTTTACTAATTAGGGGTAAGCATTTCTGCTTTAACTGGGTGCTCGAGTAAGGTCACCTTAGTTAAAATACGGACAGAAACTTTACTATTTCGTCAAATAATACGTTGGATTGTATATTGTATTTTTTTTATATTTTACACCACGTATTATTATCCCATGTTGTACGGTTAGAAATAAAATAACATAAAAGGGTATAAATACGGTAGAACAAATATGGGTAATTACGATAGGGTAGAGAAGAAATTATCTTTATCATCTTCATCATCATCGTTATTCGGTTTCTGCCCATTGCTGGACATAAGCATTTTCAATACTACGCCTCTAAGGTTGAACTTCAGTTCTTTGCATCACCCTCTCTCTTACTGTCTTTCGCTGTCAAACACCTTGGTTTTCTACAGATAGATATTAAATCATACAATATCCAATAGCTACAAAACCACTGGATACGATAAGAATGAGTGATGTCATTGGCACGTATTTTTATTTAATACTAGATGTGCTCGCAGCTTCAATGTGGCACAAAGTTTTTCCCGCGAGCACATCTAATCATGAAATAAAAGTAGCCTAAATTACTCCCTATTACATAAGCTATCTGTCAGTGAAAGTTCCGTCAAAATTGGTTTAACCATTTAAGAGATTAACGAGAACAAACAGAAAAACAGACAGGCAAACATTGTAAAAAATATTATTTTGGTACATGTATCATGTATACATCGATATGAAGTTACTAGGAACCGGTTATTTCAATATTACAAACATACACTTCAATTTTATTTATTTGTATAGATGTATTGATGTATTTTACATGTTGATTAAAAATAAAAAAATATCAATATAAATTTACGAATTCCTGTCAAACTGCGCTTGCGTCGTAAGGCCTATTTTGAATGAAAAACAGAATGAGTTTCTTATCCGCGATCGGACCTATTTTATTTCAAGGAGCTACTCGAAAAGGGAGAGCCAAGGTAACCTTAAGTTAAACCTCAAGTGTACTTGTCGGGTTGTTTAGGTTTCTCGGTAGGTAGGTATTAGATTTTGTCGTCGTCATTATTGATTTAGATTAAAATGTGAGCTTAGCTTGAAAAAATCGTACGTAGATTATGTATTACATGTTTGTATTTATTTAATATCGAGCACATGTTTGTATGTTCTCTGTATAGGTAATTGTGTGAAAAGTTTCATGAATTCAGAAGAATCGTATCTTGTTTGTAAAGGTAAAGATATTCGACGCTCGGTCTTAAGTGACGGGGCGTAAATATATGATAATAGCAGTATCACTTAGTGTTTAAAAGCGTATCTAAAAATATTAATAATATTATCGTATTATCGTAACATCATATCTGTAACCACTGAAAGGGTAGGCAATATTAATATTATCGTATTATCGTAACATCATGTCTGTAACCTCCGAAAGGGTAGGCAGAGGAGTGTAGTACATACTCAGGTTTCATCAATTACGTTTACGTCACAATATAGAACAGATGGTGGGCCCAGTGCTAAACACCAGGTTTATATCAAGATTCTGAGGCACCACTAGAAAATCTAAATGGAAAAATGTTGTAGTGCCAGGCCCGGGAATCGATCCCGGGATCAATTGGAAGCCGCACTTATTGGCCAACTAGCCCACACTTATAATACACGACTAACGCGCTAGTCAAGTCATACTTTAATTATGATTAAATTCAGTACACCATTATGAAACGGTCAAACCAGTTACAGTTTCAAAAAATGCATTAGCTCTACGACGAAAATAAGTTTAAATTCATACGTTACAATATCTCAACACAGCTCTTATAAGCGAGCTAACACAAAACTCTTGGACTGCGTATCTAGCTGGTATAAGTTATGAAATGGGTCGTGAATCGGTTGCACTCGGATGTATGCAATTTTATTTTTCTGTAATCATCAACAGACACATTCAATTCCATCTAAGACGTACAGGGGCGTCTCAAAATCGCCGCACTAAAAATAAACGTTAACTAAACAAGTGCATTTTAGCGCTCTCTATTGGTCTAGACTGTTTTCATGGGGGCAAGAATCTGAAGTATTATGCGGGTTTACATGCTATAATTTTTATTATTAGTGAGACTTAAATTCCTTTTCAATTGAAAACTTATTATTAATTTGTATCATCATAGCTTCAACTTCTTCCTGGCCTTTGGGGAAATATGTAAATCAAGGAAAGGCCTGATGTTATCCCATGTCGTATTTTAAAATATGAAGTTGAACATCGTTAGCCATTTTCTTAATAACAAAGAATTTTCATTTTACATGTTGCCACCACTGGATCTTATGTTTCAAATAATCCCTGTTCAGTAACAAGAGATAATATACATATAAGTCGATAAAAATATATTTAATTAAAGACATAAGATATGTCTTTATTTTACCGTTTTTACTTTTTCTCTTCTCTTAACATATGAGACAACTTTTAGGTGACAATCGAAGCTGAAGACAATTGAAATTTCACTGGGTATTCGTTAGAATGATTACATTCAACCTGTCTAGATACAAAAAATACTCATTTTACAATATATAATATTTTTCTGATCGTGATTTGACCCAAAACCGATAATACAACACACCCAACTAACGCACCGGTCACCGAAATCATATTGCAATCTAACTGTCCTTAATAAATGTTGTTAATTAGAATTAATTGGTTCTAATTTTATCGTATAGGTACTTTACTAAACGTAGCTTTGATTAACACAATCACAATCGTTAATTACGGGCTTGATTTTAATAACCGAGCTTATGTCAGTAATTAAGTCGCTTGTAATTACCGTAAATACGCTTCGTGATCCACAATTATAATTGTGTAATTTGCACCGATATTAAGTGAGCGTTGAAATTTATTCTCCTGCGAGAACTAGGTTGGTAGACTCATTAAGCGATGATTTAATTTCGGGCGTTCCCATCATTGGAACTGCTATGGTAAATAAAATTCATATCATTGTAAAGAAATAGTAGACATTTGAATAAAAGTTTTTCATAAACCTATGCATATGTTGCGCACACAACAACATGCCAGTTCTCATAAAAAGTGAAGAGTAAAAATTTCCGTCCAATACTGTCCTAAAAAAAAAATTCTCTTCATCCATTTTCATCAAGTCCTCAATCGTTCTCTTTTGTGCATGATAATCTTTTCTGCTGCAGAGTTACAAATTCCTATAAGTCGTCTCAATATCAGCCACTTCAATCGGTCTTTAGTTGTCCGCTTAACATTAATATGTAAATTAATGCTAAAAGGTCGAGAGAATCTTAATTACGTAGTCGGCAATATGCAGAAATAAAAAGGTATTTTTTGTGTATCAAAATATTGATGGGAGAAATTTCGGATGGAATTCGTTCGCTGCCAAGGGCGGGCATTGCGTGCCAAAATGGCCGACCTTCATGAAATAGATAACTTAATTACATTAGTCCAATAACAGAATTGGTCACGTATGGAATTTGTTCATTGCTTATATCCTGTACTTATAAAAAAGATTTATTGATATTTCTCATACTCAACATTTTTACAAGTGTTGAGTTATTCTAATCTAGAAACTTGAATTTAAAGTTCAAACTCCGGAAGTTTCGCATGAGTGAATAACTTATTCATGTCGAGTAGCAGAAAAAATACTATTCATAAATTCATGCCATATCGTCATCACGCCAAATACCTCACGAGGCAGGCAGAGAGCATCAAGTGCCAAGCATCTTTAAACTTATCTACCTGGAACGTGTCCCCCACATTCATCATTATCTTCATACATTCACGCCGGATTCCAAAACTTCTGACACCCTCATCAACCAGTCATTGGAGCCTAGTTAATGAAGATAATAATAATAATAATATCTTGAGACATCTTCGCACACGGCCATCAGATCCCAAATTAAGCGTTAAGAGAGCTTGTGGTATGGAACCAAATGGCTTATAAACTACATACCTATAAACATATAAATATATACTTTTATATAGTTAAATAGACATTTTTTTACACCTGGACACAACAAATATTTGTGCTCATCACACAAATATTTATTCTGGGTGGGAATCGAACCCACGACTCCCGGCGCAAGAGTCAGTTTCACTAACCTCTACACCAACGGGCCAGTCGTGAATCTTAATCTCCCTCGACACATGCGTCCATTATTCTTCAAGTGGTCTGAGGTAAACTTCCATTACATAAAAGAAGTACGTTACTTCCAAAAGTATAATTCAGGCATTCCATAAATTACCTAGACAATGGCGGTCGGGCTCGTTAAGGCGGTCTACAAAATGTTTTTTTTTCTCAAACTATTACTTAAGACGAAATATTACATATCGCGTAAAACAACAACATAAATAATTTAAAGGCTAACTAACAGTAAAATGTGTATTTGAATAAAAAATATAGAATGCGAACATGGCCCGAGTGGTTGAGTATTATGCAAACCTTTCTCATCTTAAGAGGGCACCCGCATCTTCCAATTGAAGTACAAAGGAACAGATAACAATGTCAAGAAAAAACAATGAGTATCCAATGACGCATACTATAGACAATCGATAGTATCATAATTGAATAGAACGCTTCGTCAAAAATTTTATAAAATTATAATGTTGGATCCAAGGTCTCACTGATGCAGAAATACTACCTTTCATTTCACCATCGTCCAGAACGCGCGGTTTGTATCTAAGTCCAACTATCTGATAACTACTTAGAGATCATTCTCGATTCGCCGTCCTTTATGACCATGTCTCACAGCTACGGTATACGGAAAATACGGTTCTATGCTACTGACAAGATTATGAAAACATTTCCTATTCAAACATTGTGTACCGTATAAATTTCTTTCATTAACGTTCGGATACCGGAATATTTCTTTATACGGTTTCGTTTCATGATATTCGCTCGTTAATTTTCAACGTAGGCTAAGCGCACACGTAGAACTTCGTTTGTAAGAATCGATTGCAAGGCTCCAAAGGCGGATATTGCATGCCATCGATGTAACTGGCCTTCATAGGACCTTCAGTTTACTATTATTGTTTCGCGTGGAGTGATTGTACATTAGGCAAATCAATTTGTTGTAAATTTGTTTTGAATATGTGTTCTGATTTTGAAATCAAACGATAGATTATAATTTGTGTTTAAAAGAAGTGAAAATACATACAATACGAGTATATATGTTCGCCCCTGCATTGATTAGTAATTATAATCGTCAGATATAAATCACCTCGGAGTTTTTCTTCACATCAATAAACTTAAATCGGATTGACGTATCAATAATTATCACAAGGCTTGTTAAACACACGGTTAAACGTGTGATATCATCATCATTTCCTTATATTTCATAATGAGAAATATTAAGGCCATAGTTCACCGCGCTGGAAAAGTGCAGAATGGGAAATCATACATGTAAAGTGTGTATCTCCAGTATTATTATACGAGTCACATAATTACCGGGCATATGAATAGAAGCCACAACGCCTTGTCCAGAAGTCGGGGTCACTAACCACAGTATATTCAAGGCAGTAAACTAATTAATCATAAACTATAGAAATGAATGTTCCTATAGGTAAGTATAAATGTAAGTAGGTCGCGACCGCCGCCAAGGCCGCGGACAAGGACAGCCATAGCGTGCCAGCGACGCCGGCAGCCAGTAAGCATTTCGACATACTATTTTTAACTTATCTACATTCCTAATCTTACCTACCATGTTTTAATAGAAACTTAATTCTACAGTTACCTGACAATCAAGCCACACGTTGCAATGTTGTATGTGCTATAATTATAACAGTGACGGGAGGGCAAGGAGCAATCGAAATTCAATCTTTAAGTATTAGATCTAAGTATTAGAGATTTGAATATATTCTTACATTTTTATATGAAAACGTGTACTTTTAAAGCTCTCTATTCTGTACTATTGATTGACGACCGACTTTTAGGCGTTTAATGTTGATTGATTTGTAACTTATACAGTAATGCTTTAACTATGTGAACTCATTTTTATATTAACTTTAACTGTGGAAAATCTTTCAGTGATTCATACATATTAGGTCCTCTAAAAGGGATACCTACATAGATTTCTAATCAAAAATTTTATTATGCACATAATTTATTTCTTCGTTGATCTAGTGCTAGTAAACGAGTGCTAATTAAGATATCCTGGGTTCAATCTCCGGACCAGGTACTATTAGGTTTGCTAACTTGAATTTCATAGTAGTTTCCCGACGTCTGGATTTGTGTCCACTATAATTATGGCAATAGGCTCACCGCATATTACATGATGGGACATATAATGTAACTGTTGAAAGTAAAGAGTGCACAAGACTCCTCTGCCTACCTCTACCGGGACGTGAGGTAACTTTTTTTTACATAAATAACACTTCATATTTATATTTGCACACTAGAAGATATTACAATCTATAAACGTGCTTACCATGACAAATAAATCCCAAAACTCTGCAGTAACCATTTGTATAATTGAGCCAGATGTTTACAATTGCACTATACGGACCACAACTCTTTTTACGTTCCACTGCTGAGTGACAGTCATATTGGCAACTGCATGCAAGCTGAAGCACTCTCTATGGTGATGGTCTAATGCCTATTTCAGGAAATACGAGATTGTGGTCAACTCAACTGGTATATGGATTTATATCGCGTTTAAATTTTTTAACGAAGTTTAATGTCGTTGACTGGTTCATTGGTGCAGAGATAAGTAAACCTGTTTGTTGCGCCGCGGGTCGTGGGTTCGATTCCCACCCCGAATAAATATTTATGTGATGAGCACAAGTATTTGTTCTGTGCCTGGGTGTGAAAAAATATCTATTTAAGTATATATTTATATGTACATACATATGTAGTCTATTAGCCATCTGGTTGATACCACAAGCTCTCTTAACGCTTACGTTGGGATCAGATGGCCGTGTGTGGAGATGCTATTATTATTGTTTTCCAGCGATGAAAGGGAGACGTCTTAATTTGCCCTGGTCAATATAATAACGCTAGTGAAGATTTATCCTTATAGCAACCCTACCCGGTCTTGGTGGTGATTGATAGTTAACTTTACAGATTCCTTACGGTCTGATGCCGCGTTAGGTTTTTCGCGTTTAATGATTTCGTTATAAACTTATTCAGACTTAAGTCTATTCATAACATCTATTTCTCAGCTGTAGGTATATACTCGTAAAACTGTAGTTACCAATGTAATTGTATTACGAAAGGGAACAAAAAAATGACGCGTTAATTTATCCGTCGACGACTGTTTGTGGCGTCCCGAAACCTGTTGAACCTTGTCTCCTGGTGACAGGGATTAGTTTCGCTTGGACGTTCTTGTAATTTGTCATCGGTGAGGCGTGAAAGCACAAGATTTATTATGTCAGATCAGCTGCTACGGAATTACAACGGTCCGGAGGTCCGGCGGTTCGGATGTGCCAGATTAGGTTTTGGTTTCGAGAAGTTTGATTTGGGCTGTTCAGGTAGTTAACTTTTTTTTGTGTAAAAATCAAACTTAACGCAAACATTGACGTCTATTACCAAATACGTACTTATATGTGTAGCTCCCGATTGTTAATCGACTTCAAAGTAGTCTTACTTCCATGTATCCTGAGAAATTTTCTATGCTTTAAAAGTCAAGGCAAGAACTACGCATTGTTCTTTATGTACCTCTAATTTAGAGTGAAGATGTTAAATGTTAATAGTGGTTTTGGTAAAAAGATGTAAATTGTACAATAATCTTCATAATAAAAATTCCGCTGAATAGTCAGTGTTCTTGATAGAGTCAATTTTATTGTTCTTTTTTTGAATATTACGAAGTTATAAAGTCCAATCTACTAAAGCTCTTACTTTAACTAGATACTTGTATACAGCCAATAGACGATACCATTCAGCTGTGTAGAGTCATAATATCATGACCTAAATAGCGGGGGACTGTCGGACATTCCATAACATTTAATATGTAAACGTTGTTATCAGCTCCGTGCAGTGCGCTTCGTTCACTTCGAGAGTGCGCGTTAAAATATTCCAATGAATAAACGTTCTACATTAAGCGAGCAATTTGGTGCGAGTAAGCGGCAAACCGCGAAATATATGATATTCAACTTGTATTTTAATAATTATTGATATAAAAAAGTCACTTCACGCCTGTAATCCCCGAAGAGATAGACGGATGCAGAACATTCCTACGCTCACCAGTGACCTTTACGTCTCATTATGGAACAGTTACATCAATAACTACCTGGTTGATTGTGTTGGTTGTAAGTGCGACTACCGATTGGAAGTTCCCGGGTTCGATTTCCGGGTCGAGTACTACTAAAAGTCTACCCTCTTGGGCCTATCTCTTCAAGGATAACAGGCGTGAAGTTATGTTACATACATAAAAAGTATAAAAAAGTTTTGTAAATGTAAGTTCAGAATTTTTTTTCTGATACTTCGGAATTTTATTAGAAAATCTAATCTTACCCTAGATAAACTTCAATTTATAAATATTAGTATTATGTATGAATCAAAAATATAAGATAAATCAAACACGTAAAAAAATAAACCTGAAAACAATATTGCTGATAGTTCTCAATTTACATAATAATAAATTATTTACAATTTTCAATTGTTTTGCCAAATGATATCTTATAACAATAGGTACAGATCTAACATTCACTATTACATCGGAAATTTGATTCACCCCAACGTTAATAAAATTTTTGACCACTGTTTGTTTTTATGAGAAATTCTTTTGCGCTTCTTCAAGTCATCTGTAGGTACCATCCTGAATCTGCATCTGGTTTCTCTGATAACCACCGTTATACAGTACAACCAGTTACCGGTAACCTGTTAAATTGATAGTCTGGAAAAACAGCATGAATGCGTTGCGTTTTGACAACCATCATAACTTCAGTAACTTCAGTGAGCAGCGATGTGTGCATTTTCAATTTTTCATTTTATATGTAATTATTTCCAAAGTGATTGTAATTATGGTATTATTTGAGGAAACTGAACATCGCATCTCGTTTACGTCTTCGTGGTTAGGCATCCGGTTTACGTTTAAATATTCATATTTTATAAATGCATTGAAGCTTAATTTTCTAAGCAATATGCAAGCAATTCCAGTTCGACACTGTTAATGGAAAGATTTTAATTATTGAATATGTTGTCTATTTCTTTAGCATTAAGTCCTCTAAGGGATTTTGAGGTAAAGTATACAAAAAAAAGACATTGCTGCTTGGAAATGAGAAAAAAAGTACCAACTTACGTAAGAACAAGTACCTCAGTGATAACTTAATTTTATTTTATAAGTTCAACTATTTCTGGTCATATTGGTTGCAAATGTGACTGCCGATCGGGAGGTCTTGGGATCAATTCTCAGGCTATATGTTTCTAATTTAGATTTTCTAGTAATGACTCGGAGGCCTTATATGTCCCCCTTTCATGTATAGAAATACGCTCACCACCTCTTCCATAGTAACCGCGTAACTAGTAAAACGTTCGAACTCGTAGTGAACTCTTCGAAGATTACAGGCGTATTGTTACGACAATTATTTCTTTATATATGTCATTTAGTTTTCATTCTTCGATTTTCATCACCGATTAAAAAATATTAAGTAAGCATTAGTGAACATTACTTTGCCCATTTATTTCAATGTTACGACTTTTATTATATATTAACAGGGCAGTGGTGAGATGAATTAACGAATGTTTCATATATGTTATTTCATATATATTTGTGTTAAAAGAATTGAGTTGTCAATGCTCAGGCACTCTTAAAGGAATTGTTTCAAGTTATCTGTGAAGAATTTCTTTGTTTTTAAAATGCCTAACGAGGGACCTCAGAAATGAAGAACAGGACACGTAAATGTTACTTCGACTGCTTTTCATATTTATTTTTTTATTTCAGCATTAAAATACTAGTACGAAGTCTTACAGCAGCATAAATTTAATAAGAAAAATACCATGGTACTTCACTTTTTTATTATGTAATTCTACATATTTTTCCGGTACCTATTCGAAATGCACTATCAACACGGTGTTAAATCCATTATCTGCTATTGGACTATGAGTGCTATTGTAACTATTTGTCAAAATACATTTCACATTTCTTTCAACAAAATCACGTCGCACGTAATGGCTTTCTCTAACCTATTCTCCTTCGGATACATTTTGTATTGCTTGCTCACAATAACATTACTTATAGCGACTCGATCTGTGCCTGCCTTTAAAAAACACCTTTTGTTGTGGAAACGAAGAGATCTCTGGAAATAAATTGTAGCCCCAAGAAATCGTTCAAAGACATGAAGAGGTTTTAGTCAATTGTAGTATTTTTTCTGGAAAATGATTTATTTTTGTTACAAATGAAATTTGTTCAGATTAGTATGTAGAGCATTTTATTATTGTAATTTTCTCGTGCCCTTTATTATTAGCTGCAAATCAATAGGTATACGTCAGTCTATTTTAACTATTTTAATAATAATCGTGATACCTTTTTAAAATTCTGGAAGTTTCAAATTAAACTACATTACTTTTTTAATAGTGTGGCATGAATTTTAAAATTACAAGTGCCAGCTCAAAGAATCTCTTACATTCGAAATAAAGAAAGAAATACCACCGCAAAATTGAAAACCATATTTCGCGAAGATATTAAATTTCCAAGGGACGTCACCGCTCAAAGGCTGCCTGCATATTTTATTTGCACTAGAGTCCGGTACATTTCACGCTTGTACTACTTTCGGTGGAACCGAGTTTGCTCTCGCTTTTACAAAGAGCTATTAAGTGTTTGCATGTACTAAATAACAACGAGGTTACAAAGTGCTGTTGGCTAAGTTCATGAGTTATAGTAGATCGGTGGTACAAGATATTAAGTTCAACGACAATGCTACCACAATGTTTCGAGATATTACAAAAATCCCATGACTCTGAACTATGTACTACATGTATTAATAAAATGTTTTATTAATTTTCCAGAATGTTCCAAAATTTTACTGATCGTAGTTTTATAATCTTGGCTTAGATACGAATACCAATAGAAGGTGCTCTAGTTATAGACATTTTTGAAATTGTCATTTTTTATAATATTCTCACGACACTTTGCATAATACCAAAAAAAACTTTCATAAACCATTTCAAAATGAATATACAAAATATTTGTTATTAAAAACATAAAAAACGTTCCCGCATCAAAATTTATTTACCACTCTGTATGACTAAATCGGAACGCTTCGTGTCTTAATATTTATTTCTATCTATATAGTTGTTCACAACCGAATAGAATACATCAGAAGTTAAGCTGCGGAAAAAGTTTAATCACACCTATGAGTTACATAGGTGTCAGAAAGAGAGGAAGTTACATAATTTTTAGTGAGAGTGGATGTAAAACTGCACAATTTTCGTAAAGAGCTAACGTCTCTACCAACACTCCGACTACATGCTAGAAAATACCCGAGCGATAGATATCGACCCTTCTAAACGTTCCACTGGAACATTAGTCTCCTCTAAGAACCCTCCCAGGGTTAAGGCCATAGTCTGCTACGCTGACCAAGTGCGGGTTAACTGACTTCACACGCCTTAGAAAACTTTTTTTTTTTAAACTCCAAGTATGTAGGTTTTCCTTGCGATGTTTTACTTCACATAGCAAGTGATATTTAAACTTCAAACGCACATTTTTAAGAGGTGTGCGCCACGATTTGAATGCGGTATCCCAGAGTGAGAGGTCGAATTTCAAACCTCTAGGCATCACTGCAATCACGGAAATAATCGAAATAACCATCAATGTTGATAGAGCTGTAACCATATCTGAATATCAGATTGCATTGGTTTCTGAAGGTTGTAAAGATTACAAATGAAAATAACCATTACTCAATTATAAGCAATTAGTAGTTTTCAAAAATATACTTTATAAATCAACAAGTTCACATATAAATATGAGATTCTTTTTGAAACGTTACAAGCTAAAATACTGTAGAATATTCCATGTAATAGGTGACAGCATTACTTCATGCCTTATTCACACCTTCAAGACATAATTCATACCGAGATTCGGGTGGTTGAAACGGACAAGATTTGTATCAACACAGCGTCTGTTCATACAAATCTTGATCGTTTCAAAAATGTTCAGGATACTGAATATTTTATTAACACACACGTGGGCCACTTTTATGCATGTTTATTTGCCAATATCAGATCTTTAACAGAATCAACTGGCTTCTTTATTTTTATGGGGGGACGGGGAGAGTATAAGCAAAAACCTCTTAAGGAAGGCCTATGACCAGCCGTGGCTTTAATCAAGCTGATGATGATGATAGGAACTTAACACCTGGCTGCAGCCATTAATGTCGTATTGGGCTTCGGACTTTGAGGGTACTGCCCACACCCACATTAATGGCTGTATTGTGTGTGAAAAGATTTCAAACCGCTCTGACGTTATACCAAATTTATTTCTTTTTTTCAGAGGTTTGACTTTTCACGACAAATTTATTTAGCCAGTATGTCGCAATGACATTTTCAACTAATAAAATCATTTATGTAAATGCAGTTGAATACAAGTTAAAAAGTAATGGTCTACTTACATTATAAAATTAGAACCTAGTGAGGTGGTGGATGTTCTGCGCTATGTTTCATGATGACGTAACTTCACGCCTGTAATCCCCGAAGAGGTAGGCAGAGGAATGCAGAACATTCCCACGATTCACCGGTTACGT
>DWEI01001486.1:0-16555 GCA_018245875.1 Mysoria ambigua
AATAATTATTCCAGTCAAGTGAAATACATGTTACAGAAACTGAGTAAATAAAATTGTTTACACACAATGTACTTTACTCAATAATTTCTTAGACTCCTTATCTTGCGCATAAATAGGTATATGCTACCATAGAGAATTGATTCGTTTCTTAATAAAAGTTATTGCTTTTGATATTTTTTCTCGCATTATTTCCTTTGTGATATTTCTGGCAATATTTTATCTATAAATTTACCTAATCTTTTGATGATGGTGTTAGACATAGCTAGAACACTAAAGACATAATGTTTATGAATATGGCCAATATAAGTCATCTATGATCGTGATCTACAGTATATTTATTATTTAAATGGTTGTATCAGTTACGTAACTTGTAATCAGTAGTCTAAGCTTGTCTGCAACATAATTTACTAAGGACATAACCAAAGAGATTTATATAGTCAAGGAAGAGTACTATTGTTCATGACTTATCTTTGCACTACTGAAATTACACATTCCAACTTGGTTCTATCTAGGATTAATGTAAGTTATGTGGCCATTACAACTTAGATGGACATACAGAGATTTATATAGCTATTTTGGGTTCTAAATAGTTTTAGGTGTTTGATGTATTTAGATACTGCCCTACTTATATTTGATTTAATAAATGCATAAGTAATATGAGTCCTTTAATAGTACTTCCCACTATATTGTCACATATATTACCCATAGAGATAGGCACAGACTGAGGATTGCCACTTTCACTTGAGTTGTCATACATCTTTTGAACAATCTTTCTTAAATATAAAATAACCTCACCAAGTATGAAACGATTACCATAGTAATATCTGCATTGTTAATTAGCGAGGAACATATTTAAGTGAATAAAGCTTCTCAAACGGCTCCTAAACAAACCATGACTTGATAAGCGCTGTGTACTTTTGATAAGGGCTGTAACAATAAAAATTGGCTTAAAACATTATTCTTCTAAGCACTTATATAAGATTATATACTGTAAAAACAGCTCAATCTCTACTGACGGAGGCCTTTTGGGTGGTTAACGAAGTCCAGCTTCCACTATGGTCTGGGACAATTCGGATGGAGAGTGTTGTGGTTACAATGTTAACAATGCCTTTTGCAACCTTACCAGATGCATGTGTGGAGGTCGGGGTGCCGCTCAGCTGGCCCGCGGGGGTGGCGTGCCCGAACTGCAGGCACGAGCTGCGCGTGTCGCTGGCGTGCGCCAAGCACGCGCAGAGCCCGGTGGCCCCGGTCACGCCGCCGTTCCTGCATCCGGCGTACCTGCACCAGGCGCCGTCCTCGCCCCTCGCCTCGCCGTACAACGATGAGCTGCGGCGGCTGGCGGACACCCTGCGAGCGCTGCGGCTCTCCGGCTGGTACTACGGCAACTTGGATTGGCAGGTGTGTTTTAGAAAACGTCACATTTTTTCCAACTGCCATTTCATCCACTTTTTATTGCAGCCCTGTAGTATAGTGTGTAAAAGTTAATCTCGGCTGGATAAAGTTTGCGGTAGATGTGAATTTAACAAAACTTAAATTCATCTATATAACTCTTTGTTATCTTAAATTTGCCTATTAAAAGAACATAGCATTAATTACAATGACATATAATGAATCAATAAAAATGGTTAACACTTGCTTTTCTTTGCTAGTAACAGAGAAAATTGGTGATCATAGCATAATGGCTGTGGCAAAGGCATCGTTTCCTTTTGATGGAATATGCAATAATTTTACCAGGTTTTGCTATCCATTGATAAAATATTTATTAGGTCATCATTTCAAATTAAATGTTACACTTATATCCCAACACAGGCAGGATTGGTCATTAAAATCAAGATTAAACTAGTGAAATATAAGTTGAAAACTAAGTGAACATATTTAATATAATAATTAATATTTTTCTCTTACAGGGTGCTCGAAGTCTTCTCAAAGATTCAAGTGTAGGCGCTTTCTTGATAAGAGATTCGGGAGACAGGAACTTTATCTTCTCACTGTCCGTTCAAACTGAAAGAGGCCCCACGTCCGTCAGACTACACTATGAGCAAGGTTTCTTTAGGTAAGCTTCATTTGATGCCCTATAAAAAATTATATTACTTTCCACATAGGATTTACATAGTGAGCGAATGAATACAATTACATTTTATCATTGACTCGTTGACAAATCTTTGTACATGGTAATTGTTAAACCAATCATTTCGATTTTTGCTACAATATAAATATGGCAGTGTCTATGAGATGCCCCAGTTGTCCAAAAACAAACAAAAGTTCTCTATATTCACACAAAGTTAACATAGAACCGTTGAGATGACTGTGTGTGTTAAAAAACATTCTTAATTTAAATGACTTCCATAAATAAATTAACAAAGAAAATTTTGATTTTTTTATCATTTCTCGACTCCATTATCACAATGTAGTAATCTTAGCGCCTTTTAATTCGCTACCGTGCTATGTATCAGCTCAATGAATATGAAATCATTAATTTTGTTATCAATGATTTCTTCAAACTGCAATGATAAGTATGGTGTATACTCCTGTTCTCCATTTTGCGTTACTCTGTAGTCAGAATTACGTTAATGTCAAAAATTTTAATAGTAATGGTAAAAATTTAATAGTAATTTAATAGTACAACGGAAAAACTGTAAATATTGATAGCAAAGAGGAGTTGGCTTAGTGTCACATGGTTGTACTAAGTTATGTACAACAATAAATACTCTATAAGAAATGTAAATTATGAGTTATGATTGAGTTTTTAAAATATCCTTAATTGATATCCCATACAGTCACATTAGGTCTCTTATTGAATAAACAGATAGCCTTAATTCAAAATTGTTTCTGGGTCGGAATTGACCCTTAGATCCTTCTGAACAGTGTAACATACTCCACAGCAGTCTGTAACATGTATGTACCTGTGTGCAACATGTGTTATACATATAATTATAACACATGATGGATATAGGCCTCCCATCCTGAGTGCTCCTATACACTTTCATAGTGGGTTTTAGTCGGTCCATAATCAGGGAATGCAGGTTGATGATGCATTTTGGTTTCTTCTCAGTGTTTCAATCCCTCTCCTACTATCTCTTCCTCCTACTCTCTCTCTCTCTTCCCACACCCTCGAACTCTCACCCCCTCCTGCGGGAGCAGTGGGAACTTTTCCTTCCATTTTATTCACTCACTGTCTGTCTAATTTTCTAACTGCTTTTTTCTCTTCCACCTCTCCTTCCTTAGCTCTAATAATTGTGAAACTTTAAAATATCCATATTTACAAGCGGTATCTTAGAACTACAGGCGCGGTATACCTTATCGTGTTTCATTAGAATACATCACTATCGCGACTCAACGAGATAATTGTAACAAGAAGCGTAATGTGATACACACGTGTCTGTATGTGTGTGTGCGTGTGTGTGTGTGCTTGTGTGTGTCGTTCGCAAAAAACAAGGCGAATGCGTCAATTCTTATCTGAACGTCAGTAAATAGCTCTGTACATACGGAGTTGAATGGAAATTATTTCATTACGAAACGCTGATTCAACACTCCACTCCTTGCCTAGTGAATGGAGTACTCACTACGTATATAAATATAAGGAATACACATACGTACTACGTCCACTATATATTTTCACCTATCGTTATGCTGCCAGCCGCGTGTACTGGCAAGCGAGGGAACGAGTGAAATGAATTTATTGTTCTGTAGAAAAAAAAAATACGGTGTCACTTTCGCTAGTTCCGAGACCTTGCGTTGTGTACAATTCAGATATTGAAGTTGGAAAAGACTACCCACTCTACTACTTCCCCAATTAAGTGATTGTTTGAGTTGCCGCCGAGCGTTGTTTAATTGGAGGTTCAGCACACATTCTGTTTGGTGACACCCGACAACTCGATGGCCATAGATTTTCCATATCTGCCCGTACCGAGTCCGTGGTCGATGTTTTAAAGTTGCCCAAATCACGTGTCGCCGCTGTTATCTGTACTGCGAAAATTCGAGCGTCGTCATACTACCATATGTTCACAAGTAACTGAGATTGGCACGTAGCCAAAAACATTTGTGTAGTCGCATTCGTTCACGACTGTACCCCGCCAACGTTTTTCGAGTATTTCAGTAGCGAGCAACGAGTATAAACGGTAATCCTTGGAGGTGGTTACGCCGCGCTTCTCTTCTCGACTGTACACCCGTGTGGTAGCTCAATCGTGAGATTAATTTTAGAGCGCAACATTACCGTACACACTGTACATCGAAAAGCGTGTATTGTGACGTCACTAGCTAACGATTAAAGCGAGAGGCACACAAATGGATTCATTATTGGGACATGTAATATTTGGTACGATTTAATAGTTAATCACCAATGTAGGTTAATACGAGCCTGCTCTGTGACGTCATTCGGCGCCCGTTCGGTATCTAGCAATATTTATCCAATTAAACGTTAAGTATATTACGCGCGAAGTTTAAAATTGGAACAAGAAGTGTGTACATCCTCACTTGCGACATTAGATTGTACGATTGTGATTGTCACGTGACTACTACTCTTGAGCGTTTTGTTTACAAGTTTTGCAATTGACGCATTTTCAAATCGGGAATGCTTTATTGATCACGAAGAACATGTGACTACTAACATTTTCGAAATATATACTGCCATTTGTTCTTATAGTAATGTCTACAAACCGATTGGCGAAATTGTAAATCTTTTTTTTCTATCTTTGCAGGTTAGACTGCGACAGACCGTTGGCCAGGTTTATGCCAAGATTCAGATGTGTCGTGGAGCTGGTGCAACACTACACGACGGTTGGGGAGCGAGGGTCGGCTGGCACGGTGTGGGTGGACCGCGAGGGATGCCCGCACTCGCCAGTCCTGCTGCACAACCCGTTACGGAAGTCACCGCCGTCCCTCCTCCACTCGGCCCGGCTCGCCGTCCACAAGGCCCTGGACTGTGATCCGCTGACCCCCAAGCTGTGGTGCGCCCCCAAGCACAGGCTCCTCCCCCTGCCATCCACCCTCATAGACTACCTCGGTGAATACCCCTATTCAATCTAACATGGATCTGTACTTTATATAGTTCAATCATATCTGAATGATATTTAATAAGGATATTCATTTTGTTGGTGGTAATTTCAACAGCCTTGTGCATTAATTATAATATTAAATTATATCCCATTAATATATTAAATTATATCCCAAAAAAAGAACCCTCAATGTATGTCAGATATGGCTTGGTCGATTTATTGCTACCACCAAGCAACAGTAACATAGCCTGTCATCTTGGGTCTGAAAGGTGTGGGGTTACCTGAATTTCATAAACATATAAAATATTAAGCTGGATATGTGTTCAGTGTTCAATATGAAAATAATGATAGTAAATACATCGCTAGTACAGGCTGCTAGCGAAGGGCTGGCTCCTTTGGAATTGCTAACTGGCAAGTTAAACATAATTGTAGTTAAATTATAACATGTGTATTATTTAAAATAAGTATTTGAATATGGGACTCAACTATGGTATTTAGTTAAATGTTCATATGACATGTTTTCTTTTTGTTTGTTTTAATCTTAACTTAAGAAAATTCTGTGTCTGTATATAGGGGAGATACTTTGGAAACAATGCAAGACTGAATTCCGCGAGCATGTAGACGTAACTGAAGAGTAAAATCTTAATAATGTATGTGCCTATGTATTTGTACATGATTATATTAGAAATGAAAGGTCTCTTATGAATAATTCACTGTATCGTTGACACAGCCTGATTTCTTGTTTTTTTTTTGTTTAAATCATAATTTATTAGCAAAATGTTCACTATTGCCTCATCTTGTCCATTATTTTAAGAAATCATCACACAATTATGTAGATGTTTATTATTATTATTATAATTATGTTATCGGTAATACTATTTATTTCGTAACTAAATAATGTAGGGATTGTCTTTGCTTAACATATTGCAGTAAATTTCGTTTGTGTTCCTATATCTGTAAACTGTAAGTTAGTTTAATTTTCGAGTTTCAACGTTTTCAAAACTGCAGGCACAATTTCGATTTTTTTTTATTGTTATTATTAGATTTCCTTTTTTTTCACAATCTCAGCGCCGTGTAACAATCTTAAAAGTTAATTAACCTTTCATTTCTTATTATAAAATAGCGAAGTTAAATTATATTCAGGTATTTTCAATCGATATTTGAAATACTCTAAAATGTTTATTTAATTTTTTTTTAAAAGTTCAAAGTGAAATTTCTTATTATTTAAATATCGAATTCTGTCAAAGGGCTGAGATAGTGAGAGCCTGAACGTAAAAAAAACACATATGTGCCATCAATATTGAATATAACATGTAAATCTGCAAATATGCCACTAAAATGGTAATGGTGTTATTGAGGCTGAGTATGTAAATAATTCTTGTTTTTGTTTTTTCTATTTATTTTCTAATTATTAAAGTTTAGCGTAGGTCGATCGGTTCGGTGTGTGGTGTCTGGGCCGCCGCGATGGTGGGTCGGGCGTAGGTAAGGTTTTGGCTAGTGACGTCACTAATGTACGAGTAAACGTTTATCTACCTTGAATAATCTCAATTAGAATAATTGTAGGCTTCAAATATATTATTTTTATTAGAGAAAAAAAAAATATCTTAAAATAATTCAAAACCATAGAACGGGGAGTGGTCGGCCCCGTCGTGTGTTCGTTCTCGTGATTATTTATTGTTGCGTACGCGACGGACGCCATGTTCATCGACAACAGTTATTTTTATACCATCGTGTAAGGGTAAGACACCAATTAAATAAGTGTGACATAATAGAGAAATCTTGTAGATTAATGTATGAGAGATACTGCAAAATAATTTATATACAAAACAAAATATACATTCTGCCTATAAATTGTATGGTTTTATTTCAATTACATATTTTTTCCAGGGAAAGACTGACGATTCGAGGCAAACGAATTTGTAATTATTTAAACAATAAAAACATTATTTATTTAAGTTGGTTAAACTTAAAAATCTGCAGTACTAATCACTAACAGTAACATTGCCCAACTTTGTGATCATTGACTCCTCGTTGGTTGCGAGTGCGTCTGCCTATCACGAGGACCCGGTGTTCGATTCCCGGGATCTCTTAAATTTTCTAATTTAGATTTTCTAGTGCTGGTTCGGAGTCTTCTGACGTACCCGATGCATGGCAATAGGTTCACCACCTATTCCATAGCGGGACGTTAACGTAACTGGTAAAACATGGGGTGTTCTGCATTCATCTGCCTACCTCTTAGGAAGTTTACTGACGTAAAGTTGCGTTTAGACAAAGTTTATATTTGACATTATTTTCGGTTAACACTTATATTTCTCGGCAGGGGCGACAGCGAAGGGTAGGCAACCTGCCCGTTTTACCTGTTATATACTTACGCCAATGGCAACTGGCAAATTTATAAACATAAAGGATACACCAGGTACAAAGCCTCTAACCTGTTACTAGGAATTGTAAGTTAGAATAACCCTGTAATACCTGATACCCCACTTCCACGCGCGAGTTAAGCACGCAGTTTTTCACAGTAAGTTTCTACTAAAATGTTTCGAGTTTGTTAAATACCTATTATAATTGTGCTGAGGTTATTAACGGCGAGGTAAAACAGTCTAGGTTTCTCTAGACGGTGTAATATCCCTTATGCCCTCCCTCATTGTCATAGTTCAATAAATTATGCATAATACTTTTACAGTAGCGCAAGACTTTCGAAACACCAGTTGTTGTAAAATAGGTTGCAGCCGCTCTCAACAAAGATATTCAATTTATAAAATATAAACATATGAGTCTATCACTAAGTTCCATTATCATATAAACCACGAGTAATGTGGGGTTCTGCTGGTTAAAAGGGCATAATTTTCATTAAGGACCCCAATCCATACTGCAATTTAATTTTATAATTACCTGAAATGTCAAGTAATAAAAAGAAGTTAGTAGTGGATTAAACAAAATTAAATACTTTTTGTTATTTAATGCGAAGAATAGAATAAGGAAATGTTGAGTAGAATATAGAAACATTAATTGTTGAATATTCAGATTTTGAACATCGTTAAGTACAATATAATCATCTTTTATCTGTGCATGTCAAATCAAGTAAAAATTAGACCGACTGACAGCTCAAAAGCCGATTGTGACATCTTGTTATTGATTTTATTTATAGAAACTAGATTCAACCTTTTATCTTTATTTTAAAATAGAAATTAAAGACTCGTTGCAGCAATGTAAAAGATTTATTGTTATACTGTGCGCCATGTCAGCAAATGGAAACGGCGGTAATTACGCGCCATTGAAACAGATGCTGTCCGATTCAGAGTCAGAAGATGATCGTCAGATACGGGATGCTCTTCGTATTAACTTTTCGCCGGGATGCAACACATTGGATTATAACAGTGGATTACAATCGACGAAGAACTACAGCACGAGCGATATGGACGACTTCAACACGAATTTAAACACAGTGGAGAGTACGACTGATAACGTGAGCTTTTTGCAATCGGACATGTCGAATAAAATGTCATTCCCGCGCCGCTGCGCATTTATTGCGTCGATTGTGCTGTGCATATTCACTGTGCTGATATTCCTCTTGGGCATCCCCTGTTCGGAGACTGGCAGTTGCACCAGTAATGAATGGCAAGACAAAACGACCAGTTGGGAATTGCCTTACGATGAAATTGAATTGTCTGGCGCAGTTCAAGTTGTGGACGGCGCACTTCCAAATACAAAAAATCTCATATTTATTTACCGAGGTAATCACATGAAACAGGAGGACAGCGTCCACCACGAAGATAATGTGAACGGAGTTCTCTTGATAGTCGGCAACTCCGGCAAAGTGGGATGGTACACGCGCGAAGACAGGATACCCACAGAAATTAATTGTCACCTCATAGATGTCAATGGTGACAAACAAAAAGATTGTATAATTTCTGGTTCAGAGGCCTTACTTGCTGCATTAAATCCCTTGTCAGGAACATATTATTGGCACAAACACAAAAAGGACGAAGACTTCAGTAATATTGTGGCGATTGACTTTCCAGTTGTTACAAAGGACCTCAATAATGATAAAGTGAACGATTTGATTACAGTGGCCACAGTTTACCCCAATGTCAAACATAACTCTCTGATAATTATATCTGGTGCCACTGGTGGTATTATCGGTGAGCCCATAACCGTCGATGAATGTTCAACAGTGCTCAACCCCCTTCCCGAACCAGACAAGATCACATATATATGTAAAAATGATGCTTCTAAAGCCATACGGCATATCAACTATCCAGTGTTACATAAAAAGGTACTAAAGACAGATGAGACTTCAAACATGCCGCCCACCTCCTCAATCAAAAAGAGAATAAATTTGAGCTTGAAAAAGAAAAATCGGAACACAAGGGAGATATTTACAAATGGTCCGGGAAAATTAATAGTGGAGAACACTGGAGAGTGTCCAAGTTCGTGTCAAGTCAATTTAAAACTGATGCTAGCGAGAAACGGCACCACGAATGTCAGCTGGGAGTACCCGGCCGAACATGTTTATGCCATGCGGCCCAGCTCGTTCGCATTCACGAATTCAATACGGGGCTTCGTGCTGAAATTATGACAGTGGAACAGTGCACACCTCGCCAAGGGTGCACTTAAAATCGATGAAGTAAAATATAATAAGCAGAATCAGACCCCCAAGAATTATGATATGTTCCATTATCGTCCAAAGATCAATGCAGCCTCTATGTCACCGTCGATTAAGTATGCGAATTTCACAGCCCACGATATATCCGAACGGATCGTGTTGGTGTCGTTTGATAAGTATCAAACTCATATAGTTAACATCAGTCAGACCGACATAGTACAGATTTGTGCGCGAGATTCATCTGCCACTGTTGCACCGCTACCTGCGTGTCAGCCAGATTTGGAGTACCAAGAGAAGTCGCTGATGATCGCAGACTTGGATGGCGATAATTCTCATGAACTAATATCGTATTACAGTACTTTTGTGGCGCCAGAGTCACATACGAATCCGTACGTCAACTGGCGCTTAACTTCAGTGGTGCGAGTGATTCGTTTAGAGACAGAATTGCCAAAGTTATTTGTTGCCGATGTTTAAATGTAAACCAATGTAATTTACATATAACATGCTTAATTTTATATAACCAACAGCTTGTTTATAAAATCGTAACTCTTATATCCAATCAATATATTTTTGGAGTCAGCCAAATCTTGCTATGCTTTCTGTATTTAGCTTGGAAACTCATAATGAAAATTTTCTAGTCATTTGTCAATACATGTTGAACTTTATTAGGCATTTGTATCTCGAAATAGTTTAAATATGCTTGTGATAAACACAAAGGAATGAAAGTTTATCATAAGCTTCATTCCTTTGTGTTTCAAGATTTAGTGCAGTTACTAAACTTAAATAGTCTACAATTTGTAATTTATTAAGTCTGAACATGTTAAATCTTTAAAATAATTTACTAATATTTGTAATCATTACATTATCAAATAACACATCAACTTTATAATTAAAAAATTGAATGTATAACATGTTTTATGTAATAAATAGATTGTATAATAAATAAGATCTGGTATTACATTAACTGTATTTTATTATAGATTCGAAAATTTGAATTTATTTGAAGAATGCAAAAACGACGACAAACACGACTTAAGTAAAGTAACTTAAGCGCGTTTACGCATTTACGTAACTACGGTAACTTTATTGCGATAACTTAAGCCTGGTAACTTAATTGCGGTAAGTTGAGCGGTAATTCTTAAATGGGTTAACTTACGCGAGCTAACTTGCTTAGATTAGCTTTATCTAAATTAAGCTGGATAACTTAAGCGGGCTAACTTAAGCTGGCTAACTTAAGCTGGCTAACTTAAGCTGGCTAACCTAAGCGGGCTAACGTAAGCTGGCTAACTTAAGCGGTCTAACTTAATCAGGGTAACTTAAGCTGGTTAACTTAAGCGGGCTAACTGAAGTTGGTTATATTAAGTGGGTTAAATTAAGCTGGCTAACTAAAAAGACATTTAGTGTCGTCGTGTTTCGTTTTAAAAGCTTTCGCAATGCTTACTACCTGGAAACATGTAAAGATTGTGTCTTAGGAAGACACGTACGAGTAGCACGGTTCGTTAACGACACACGTTGCAGCTTATTTGCCAAAGACGGGGTTAACGTTTAAAATATTTTTTGGAGAGCATTTTTCACTCGCTAGGTGGATAGTTCTAGACATTTTAAGATAACACAGACCCGTGCTGGTGAATTAAACCGTTTATATAATATAAGAATTTCAATATGAAAAATAACTTTTCACGACTTATTGTTGAGGATATGTTTATTTGAAGCGTGACTAAGTATGACCGTAATTCTTCTGAATCTGAGACGAGATTCGCGTCCTACAGTAGAACTTTAAGTAGGTTTATCTTTACGGTGAAATCCATGTCCTTCAAACCATAGCATAAGAAAAATAATATCAGCTCAGTTGCTGGTATAGGTGAACTATACAATGATTGGCCCCTGAAGCTGTTTTTTACTATCAAGGTGGTAATTTTTTGTGCATAAATATGATATCTGCTATATTTTACAGTTTAATCGGGTAACAGGCAAAAATAAAACCACCACTCGCGAAAAAAAAAATTATAAACTTTAAAATCACTGTAAAGTAATTTTCTCAGAATGGTACAATTATTGGCCCCCTATTGTAGTCATCGGCACTGTAAAAAGATATAGTCATTGGCACCTCAACTTTCAAAGTGAGAATTAGGAAGATGAACCCAATTTAAGCATTGTCTCTCTTTTCCAACTTGTCTCGATATCTAATCTATCCACATAAAAGTATCTGTCGATCCGGAGGTCCTGGATTTTTCTAATTTAGAATTTCTAGATTTTGTTCGGAATACGGAAATATGCTCATACGTATACATACGCCATTAAGCTCACCATCTATTCAAAAGTGGGATATAAAACGTAACTGGTGAAACGTTTGAATGGACTTCACTCCTATGCCTCCCTGTTCCGTGATTACAAGCTTCATGTAACGTGATTCCTTATACCACCTTTGATACAACAAAATGAATCTAGTAACGCATTAAAAATGTTCCGCTATAGTCAAGTAGCGACGACAAACTCCATAGGTGTGTTTGTGCAACTTTTAATATAAGGGTTTAAGTGAAATGATTACAGTATATAAGTACAGTATATAACTAAGTTATTGAGGAGCCGGAGGTACATCTCAGCAAGCACGATTATCATTCTAATAATGAGAAAAATAGGGTATAAACGTAGGGGTTATACCCTATATTTTTCAAAAAAAGTATAATCATTGGCAGTTCTAATGGCTATACTTTGAGACATCGATACTACCTAAAAGTGTAATGATTGGCAGTGCCAATACTTAGTTTGAGGCAGTAAATAACAATGATACGCAATAAATTCAGCTCAAATTCAAACTAAATATTTTATTTTCACATTTTATCGTCACACCATTGGGGTGTGCCAACATTAGTACTGTTTCCCCTATAATATGGC
Organism: Mysoria ambigua; assembly: GCA_018245875.1. NCBI lineage: Eukaryota > Metazoa > Arthropoda > Insecta > Lepidoptera > Hesperiidae > Mysoria > Mysoria ambigua. The sequence continues at coordinate 12,496 of DWEI01001486.1, forward strand.
CCTTGGCAATGACTGTTCTCATCACTTTGCTAACTCATGTTTACTTGTTTAACTTTTATAAAAATGGAACCTTTCAGTTCGACAAGCTGACATTTAACTTATCTTAACAAATAAGTTGGGAAATCCTCAACATCTTTCAAAACACAAGTTCTGATACCAAGTCATTTCTTAATTCACGTAACCTACATAGCATACACTATACTATGAATGAATATTTGTATAGTTATCTTAGATATGATTTTGTGAATGTATTAAATGACAATTTTGTGTCCCCTATTTTACATGTTGTGTATAATAAATGGCCATAATCAAAGAAAAATACTTTTATTGCTGTTTACATTTATTATACAAATTGAACTACATTAGATGTTTAAACATGAAAAATGTTTAAATGGTTAGATTTTACTTTAAAACATTAAACCAACTTTAAAACCTTTGGTTTCACTCATGAAGTGTTGGATCTTGAAACTTTATAAAAACGTGGCTTAGAACGTGTATGAACTTTAAGACTATATTTCTAACCAAAACGAAAAAACTAAATAATCCCAAGAAGACTCAAGAAAAACGATTTTTCAGATTTGAATTACTGTTTTTCAGACTTGTCTCACATTGTAATAATTAACATTTTTAACAACAACTATTTGGAAGCCTCTACATGTCTAGCTACACAATAGCACTTTATATATATTTAAATATCTATTAATTTTACAATTCATTTCTTACCTCTGTCATAAAATAAAGTTTTAACAATAACAGCTTATCTCTTATACATTTTTGTGGCCTGTAGGTACTGTGAGATTTTTTTTTTTTTTGTATTAAACACAATTTGCACTCACTTTCCGTACACAAAAGCATTTTGTTTAACTGAGATCTCAAGACACGCATTTTGTTCTAAGGCTTCGAAATCTATACAAATTATAAAAAAACAATATATAATAAATTCAGTGAACTCAGCAAAAGAAGACATCCATCCAGAATTAGAATTTTTTCTATTTCTATAGAGTAATAGTATTGTGAGTCTAGTAACATTTTTGAAACGAAAAAAATAAATGCATTCCAGAAAGTTTACAAGTCAAGTAATCAAACTTGTGAGCCGGTCTTCCATGAAAAAATCAGTTCAAATTAGATTTTCTTTTCGGCTTGTGCTATATACTTTAATACTTGCTACGTCAAACAATGTAATGTCTAATCATCCGTTACACAATGTTTGATCAAAGAATCATTATTTATATTACGATAATATAGATATCACATTTGCTTAAAATTAATTAGATTACAATAAGGCAGTATTATTAAACCCACCAAAACCCTTGAAACATTTTTTTATCCCATCGTCACGACATTTAAAAAGAAACCACGTTATACATATTTTTAAACAAACCTATTCATGAGGATCGCCGCGTCACGATGTGATATTAATAATAAAAACCAACTCCTAACTAATCTACGTTAATAAAATTGCAACTGTCAGAACTTAATGAAAATGTAATACATCTCTGAAACAATACGGCAAGTACTACAAACGATAAATAATATATTACTACACATTTATACAACAACAGCGGTAATTGACCCATAAATTATATCTATAATATTCACTAAGAGTTAGTTATTACTACCGAATATGTTTGACAGTTTAAGTATGCTTTTTTTTACAAAAAATAAACATGTAATAGAGACTAGCGCAGTGTTTACCAACCTTTTTTTTGCTATGTCCCACCTTAAACTTTTAATATTTTTATGATAACACCCCCCTCTACCCTCCCCCTATGTAATATAAATATATCAATTTTTTTACATTAAAAATTAATTTGTTCACTTAAGAAACATAAACGGTAGGTTCTTGGAAGAAATCACTGTGAAATTGTTAACAAAACACAGTGAGTAACATATCAAAACCTCTAATGATAAACTGCAATTCAAAATGTCGAGTCGAATTTTCGAAATGCCCCCTGTAACTGTCAAACTGCTTCCCCGTGGGGCCTGCGCTCCGCGTGTGGAAACACTAAACTAGAGACTCTAATAGATTGTATATTCCATAGACATATTGTCTATGGAATAGATATATTGTCTGTGTCTCTGTAACACAGCTGTCAACGAGTACACGCCGGCCGAGAATTAAAACCTTCTCTAAGAAGTACTATGCCTCAATTGTTTTATTCACGTGAGATTTTAATGTAAAAACATATTCAAGTATTCCTTCTAAGTACACGGCGCTTATTAAAACTTAAAAAAACAACTTAATCTTCCCGAGAATCATGAGGCTGTGTACGATCAGGCTTCGATTGAAGCGAACCCAAAATAAAGCTAGATCCACGTTAGATAATTGTGGCCACCTTTAGTGACCACTCCCTAATTTGATATTTCCGCTTATATACAGTACAATCTGGCAGTATTGCAGGCTATTCATAAACTTTACCATTGCATGGCATTTTTGTCAACTTAACTCAATATATTGATCCTAAATATGTGCATTTTCTTAAAGTTAAACATTATAAAATAAATGCATATGTTAAAGTTTGTGGACTGCAGCTCATAATATTTTAAAAATCGAATATGACCTTATGATGTCTAACGGTTTTTTTATATTTGCATTACCCACCGACAACAGAGACTGCGACACAGATTATTAAGAGAGCTCGGCCACATGACCACAAATATTACAAGTTTTAAAAATCGAATCCCAGTTCACCCTAAACATTTATTACATTAATGGATTGATCACTGACATAGACAATTGAAAATCCATTCCTAGGTAATGTTATATTCATTACAGACTGGCTGAATTCGCTTAATAAAAAAATAATCTCATTATTTTTCTTTCTTTTATTCGTCGACAACTTTTTTTTCCTTTATCTATTGACAAGATAACCCTATCAGACCCTTACGAGTATTCGTACTCAGTACCATCAGTAGTCCCAACATACGATCTAACTTATTCTACACGGAGAGCGATCTCCACGTCTTCAATTGCTTTGTTCGGTCGTTGTGTTGTCGCTGCATGTTCACGAGTGGGGCGGCCCGGGGCTAGGGCAGCACCAGCCGGGCGGCGCAGTCGTCGGCCACGGCGTACTCGTGCAGCTCGAGCTGCGCGCACGCGGCCGCCAGCTGCTCGGCCACGCTGTAGCCGCCGTCGAACACCTCCACCGTCGCCTCGTCGTACTCGCGCGCTCTGCGGCAGGCCGGCGGGAAATACACTATTTGCATCTCTTGTTTTACGATATTGTTTTTTAACGATTCTGTATTTATACGATTTTACGGTTTACAAATATTTAATATAAAGATATCAGATTTAAAGTTCAGATTTAACTCTGAACTTTGTTGATTTTCACATAAGATAATACGTGGCTACCACGTTGATGTTATGCTAGTTTGGTTTGAAAATGCGCAGGTATTTGGAAGAGGAAGGGAAAAGTCGGGTAAAAATGGGGCAAAGTGAGGCAGATAAAGAAAGAAAATGTGGACGTAAAGTAGGGGAGGAAGAGGTAGGGTGGGGGGTAAGTAGGAAAAATATGTAGAGTATAGGAGTAACACGGGGAAGATAGAGGGAGTGTGCGGGTAACATGGTGGGGACGGAGTGTGAGGTGAGGTGCACGCACATGACGTGCACGTGCACGGTGCGCTCGTGCAGCAGGCGGTGCAGCGCGTCGCGCGCGGCCGCCCACTGGCGGCTGCAGGCGGCGCGCGCGCGCACGCCGGCCAGCGCCAGGCGCAGCGCCTGCGCCGGCAGCGCGGCCAGGCGCGCGGGCAGCGCGCGCACCTCGTCCTCGCGCACCCACACGCTGTTGCCGTAGTCGATGTACTGCACCTGCCGCCGCACCCTGGGCTCTGCACTGCGGTCGCGAGCGAACACATGACCGCGCTCTCGCAAGTTTGGTGTCCTTCATTAGGTTAAGAATGACTATCAATGTTTAGGCTGATATAATCAGATAGGCCGATGTTGTGATTACGCTGACATAACTTCACGCCTATAATCTCCGAAGGGGTAGGCAGAGGAATGCAGAACATATCCACGATTCACCGGTTACGTTTACGTCCCACTATGTAATAGGTGGTGAGC
>DWEI01001487.1:0-16552 GCA_018245875.1 Mysoria ambigua
CCGAAGGGGTAGGCAGAGGAATGCAGAACATTCCCACGATTCACCGGTTACGTTTACGTTCCACTATGGAATAGGTGATGAGACTATTGCCATGCATCGGGCACATGTCCAGACTCCGAGCCACTACTAGAAAATATAAATTAGAAAATTTTGTAGTGTTCGACCCGGGAATCGAACCCGAGACCTCCCGATCGGCAGTCGCACCTACAACCGACACGACCAACGAGGCATTCAATATACATATATTTGAATATCTAATTAATAATTAAATATCTTTATTAGTCAAATATGAACCATTAACAGTCACAATTCCGCACACGAATATCATTGATAGGTTAAACATATAATATACATAGTAGCGCGACAATCCGAGACGAACTGACAGGACACGAGAGGAAAAAGAGATAAATAATCGACAGACATATATGTATATAAAATTTAAACCGGTAACAGCTGACACCCATCCCCCGCCAGACGTGGGGTCTCAGCAGCTCAATCAACGATCAGTCACTACCTCTTAACAACCTGGGCTCCGTCGCCCAGCATGCTCCAGCATATCGCGCCAATAGCCGACTCTTGATGTTAATATGTTAAAATAAAATTGTGCCCGGGTATTATTAACAAAGTGCAACATGCATCAGCCGCGCCGCGACAAGCGAGGGCGCCATGCACGGGTGCTCTACAACTAAAAATAAAACAAAAACAAATATTCAAAAGCGTAATTTATTTCTATCACAAACATTTCCTCGATTTGGTACATCAAAATACATCGTATTCGACCCCTGCGCCGGTGATAAATCTCCGCGCTAATTCAAATCTCCTTCCCCCTGTTAAGTACTGACGCTAAGTTGTGGAGAGGCCGGGCACAGGCGACCGTGTCCCCAAACGGCATCGTAACACACGGTCTGTTACTTTCGATATAAGGGAACAGATACTATTTTTTAGTTACAAATAAAAAAACAATCAAAAAAAATACAAAAATCACAAGTGAACAATAATGTCCAATTGAAATATACAGTTACGTAAGATTTGTCCGATTTTTTTTTAAACAAACGTGCGAACATAGTGTAAATAAGGGAATTTAAAATTGTTCTCGATTCCCTTGGGTCTTTACAGGCGTACCTGCAAGAATTATGACAAATGATTGGACGGGGCACAACGGGGCCAGCCGGGGCCCGGGGCCTGCCGGGGCGCGGGACCGACACCGCAGTTAGTGGCCCGCCGACACACCGAGGGTAGCGTTAGTCAACAAGTAGCTTCAGTGATATAAGGTGGAGCGTTACTATTATTATTTAAAAATAAAACAATAAATATATGACACTTATCGTGAACATAGCCTTCTATTATGTACACGTAAAAATGTATATAACCGTAAATGTAACCAACATCAGTCTCAGCTCACGAGGTCGACGGCGGTGGCCATGAGGTCGGGGTGCAATTACAGGATATTGTTAAGACATTCCAGGTCCGTTACGGGGTGGGATGAGAACACAGAGTGTTTCTATCTTTATCTATCTACAGGGGCCTGTGCTGCGTCTACGTTTATTAATGTTTTTCTAAACGCATGCTGATATAGTACTACCATATCACTGACTCCCTCAACCGGCTAATACTGACTTAGTAAAGAAAATTTTCAAACATTTCATTAATATATCATTGTAAATGAAATTATATAATTCACTGATACTTTAAATAAAACATTACAACATTTAAGCATTTTAAATTAAAAACAATCCACTTGATTCGAAAATTTTTGAGGTCATTTTCCGATGGGTTAACGAAAGATAAAAAAAGGAAGAAATGGGATTGAACTCAAAAACTGTTTTTTTTCCCCTGAAAGACCAAATATTTTTCAAAATAAATCGTACAACGTATTTATAAAGACCGCACGCGACCTTGTAGCGCTGTGTATTACGATTATACCATATGTGATACATACATTGTATATATATACAGTTACGGTTACATAATTAATGTTGTATGTTGCACGATTCTAACGCACCAACAAAGAAATTGACTTAACCGTATATAGTGGCGCGTCGGAGAACACTTGTGCAAAACGATATGTAGACCATCAACGAACCGGCCGTCAACATTATGACGATGTTCATTGATCAACATGAGTTCTTTCTAGAATATTCCAACGCTACATTTCAAAGTATAGTACTCAAAAATATATCTATATTAAATATAATCAATTGACACCGTCTACAAAATTCGACTAAAACTTTGATAAAAGATAAACATTTTTATTTTATTATAAAAAAAAAGTAATTATATACGGAAAGTCAATTTCTCGATCAAAAAAAAATATCACCTCCACTAATACGATATCCATATTACAATCTGTGGCTTTACTACACAGTGTCTCATTATTATACTATAAAAAGCACGCAAAACACATACCTACATATAATTAATAATAATTATTATAAATTAAAAAAAAATCAAGGAAAATATGAAACTGAAAGCATGCGGCGACGCAACTACATCCATTGCTTTAAAAAAAATTGTCATTGGAATTAAAGCCTTGTGCTGTAAGTGTTAGGGTATATAATACATGGACGCTAATTCAAGTAAGGAATCACGCCTATTGCTTGTAGTAGTGGTGCCAACGAGTGGAACGAACTATAAGGACATTCAACCAGAAATCAGATACCAACTGTCCTTTCCCTCCACCCTCCCACACCTTCCCCCCCACCTTAGGACCGACTGATTTAATTATCGCGTTGAAAAATCTCATAGATACACTTCCACTCCGAAAATCAACGTCCATTGTACTTAATACCCTTAGCGTTTATTATAAATGTAGTATAAAAAATGAAAACAGCGACATCTGCCATTCACTTCAGGAACTACGCAACACATATCAAAATAACTTCACCCACCCGCCTTCATATTCGTTACAATACAATAGTATGAAAAATAATAATTAAAAAAATAAGTATTCGACCGTGAACATTAAGTACTTTTGGGGGTTATCATTAATCACGCTCAGTATACATCAGACAGCGAGCGAACGAACACCGTCGAGCAGTGTTGCCATACACACGCGCGCACATCGAATGTTGGTACGTTGGAAATAAAGACCAAACGCACATACACACAAATAAAGTATTCAAAGTAAAATTCATTAAATTCGATGCAACTAGGAATATGACCACAGTCAATTACACGTCTGTACACAGAACATGAACATGCGTTCGAATTTGAAAAATAAAAAAAAAGACAATAGGATAATAATAATAATTAATTAACAATAAGTCGCGATCGACCTCTCTCTAATGATCGTCCCTCAACCTCTTAATTGTTAAAACCGAACCCCCCAAGGGAATCGTAAGGGGTGACATTATGACATTGCAAGTTTTTTCACATCAAACGTTTATTTTCTACTTGACAAATATACAACGTACAGTATACATATAATTAGTTACAGCAAAACAAATAGGCGCATCCGAGATTTTAAAAAAATAAGTTTTGTCTATGGCTCTAATCTTTGCAGAGATCAAGTGAAAAAATTCCTTTTCTATTACAACAGCAACACTGAGCAGTGTTGCTAGTGGTGAAAACGATAAAATGTACGAGAAATGTCACACATTACGAAATCCCTTTACATAACAATTTGATTTAAAGTAATACCGTACCACATTCCAAATTAGGCGTTACAGTGTATAACATCGAAAATACTTAAACAACCACCCCACACTTGTTATTCGAGAATGGCCGCGGCGTGGAGCGTTCCGTGTGCGACCTGATAGTCTAGACCGGTGAAGGAGTTTACGCAACGACAAAAATATAATTACTCGGTACTCTTCAAAAAAGTTTTAATTATTTTTCTTTATATATATATCGGTTCATAATCGATTCATTCGCGCCATCGAATCGTGTTCGATTTTCAAAATTTCACTGCGGTCGCCAGAGTGGCCGGACTATGAGGCGGCACGGGGCGGCGTCGGCCGGCGATGGCGGCGCGGCGCCGCACCGCGAGACCCTTGCATTAGTAATCGACACGAGATTGAACAATGCACTATGACAATGCTTCAGTATTCATATCGCATCGTGTGCGCATCACGATGTCGCGACGGCCACGTACACGACACGATTCACGACATCACATACATCGAGTAACGTGCTCGGCCACCCGAGCCCGCGATGTCGAGACCGAATCGACAGCGACACGATTATCGAGATCGACACAACAATGATAAGACTTCAAAAAAAAGCAAATTATATAAAAAAAAGAGTGAAAGTAATAATATTATAATCTTTACATAACACTACTAATAAGAGATAAAACAGAACACGATTAATCGCAAACTTGTCGCGAGTACACGCGCATGTGAAACAAAGTCCAGTCTCGCTCGTCCCAAGCTCACGCCAGTAACGTGTCAAAGTTATACTGCCTTAATTGCTGTCCGTCTCTTACTCTGGTGAGGGAGGTCTCGGCCACGCCCACCTCGCTGCCGCGCAGCATCTGATTGGCCAGCTTCTGTTTGTTCATCGGCGACCCTGCAAGTACAACATCACCTGCCTCACGCTTCCGGTACTCATAGCAAGTAGAAAAAAAAACAAACAACACGTGTTAACACGTTACAAGGTAATACATATAATTTCACACTTGGAGCTCGTCCAGCTGCAGCTACTCGCGACCGTAAGCAGTAAGATGGTTCGATTTTATTAGACAAATTAATCATAATCATCATCATCATCATCAGCCTGCACCGTCCACCGCTTGGCGGAGGCTCGTCACACGGCGCTCCGCCGAGCGCGACACGCAGCCCCCGCGTCCACTATGCACGGTGGCACAGGATCGCGGCACCAGCCCGAGCGCTCTCCGCCCCGGGCCGCGCCCACCCGAGCGCCCGTTCGTTCCGACCGACTAATAAACATGTCAATACGTACGACTGCACCGCAGGGTGTTTGTTAAGAGCTGACCGGCCGCATGCGTGACGCATCACATACCCTCCTCGCGAGCTTCGCGTCCCGCGGAACCGACACCATTGTACATTTCCCTTATAATATTACGCACTCACGCGAGTATTTAACATGTCGTGTAACTTTAATAAAAACGACCGGTGCATCGATTGTATCAAACATCGAACGATATCAGTGGTCGATTCGAACGGTGGTAATAATAATAATAATCGTAACATACGCTTAACAGCGCTACAGTTTAGAATTAAGAGTTAATGTGAAAAATGAACAGGATAATATATCTATTAATAAATACATTAAATACGAGAGCAGAAGTAGCAATGTGCGAGACGAGGACAACAGATAATAAAATTATTAAAAGAAAAAAGTTACCTATAAAAAATGTACTTATACAACTGAGATGATGAACTTGGAGCACAAAAATTTCCATTGTATCCGCACCACCTCAGAAATCATAAATAATTTAATTTCCATTCTTCCATATACATACATACGAAGAGGCCCGCTAGAGGCGCTCCGTACTGCGGCGCGGCCGGACACCAGGCGATGTATGTGTTAAAACAATCACTTTTAAACACTATAGAAAAATACTGGACATTTCAATCTGCCGAATATAGTTATTCAGTGCCGCTGCGCTGAAACTAACTGTAGATAACTGACTGAAGATAGCTAACTGAAGATAGATGAAGTAACTGAAGATTCATTTTTTTGGCTCCCTTATAATATAATCAACACATAATATTTAAAAAAAAATATATTTTCATCAAGTTTATTTTGTTCTATTTTACATGTATCACACACACACACACACATACTTTTTATATAAACACATATAAACAACACAAAACATACACACAATAATGACAAAGCGTGTTGTTATAAAATTAGCAGGAACATAAGAAAGAAAATATATATTACAACTACGTTTTACTTGAAATTATTTACAAAATTAGCAAAAAAAAAGAAGTAAATATATAATCGAAGCAAAAGAACGTACAATATAATGGAACAAGGTGCGACCACTTCATTTAATATCAACATTGACGTTTCACTGCGTCTCGGGGAGCGGCGCCGAGCGTCGCCGAGCGCTGCCGAGCGCGCGGGCCGCTCGCGGGCGGAGCGCGCTGCGGTCGCGATACAAACACAACCTCACTGCGTGCCCGTTACAGGCTACTTTTATATTAAAAGTAGACTTTATCGGAATGTTTATAAAGTTCTATTTCGAATGCGACCAAAGTTCGCTCTGCTCTTCGACGCGAGCTACTCGAAAGAATCGTGAACCTACGATAACCGTTCTGCGTAACCAGTCTTGATCGCTGATATAACATTGTAAGTATCACTGAAAACTTGGAAACACATCCTGCGACTTAAGCATTTCGTTCTTATTAAATACTTTCAATACTTCATAATTGTATGTTATAATTATAATTATATTCACTTGTATAAAATACAATATGTAAAACATCTCTATCCCCCCACTTCTCCTCTCCATCTCACATCCTTCTCTCCCTCTCCCCCCCCCCTCCCCCTTTCTTATATATATCTAACGTTACGTACAAATTAGGTATTTATTAATAAAAAACGTTAGATGGGCAATGCAAAATTATACATAAATTAAAACTACGTCACTTGGATTACGACACAGCGATTGAAATTATATTGAAAGCGTCTCATTTACATAGGCTATGGACAACGATCTCATTTACATAGGCCATAGACAATAGTCTCATTTACATAGGCCATAGACAACGGTCTCATTTACATAGGCCATAGACAACGGTCTCATTTACATAAGCCATAGACAACGGTCTCATTTACATAGGCTATAGGCAACGGTCTCATTTACATAAGCCATAGACAACGACGCCGCTGCACTGGGAGCAGTAACAATAATAAAGCATTTACTGCCAGCAAGTGGCTAGACGCTGTATCACATCTTATTTCTTTTGAGAAAACAATTATTTCTTTCCAACCGTGTTCAGCGCTATTTTAAAATCCAAAAAAAAATATCACCATTAATAAAAATAATTTCTTATATGCGACATCAAACTCACGACCAGCATTTTCCATTACATGTGATTATTGTATTAATATTGAAGCTCGTAAATCATAATGTAAAAGATGATTTAAAAAAAAGGAAAAATTATATTAAATTTAAGCGTAAATAAAATAATACCCGTTAGTAAGTACAGTGAACGCCGGTTAGTGCGCACACACCGCTAAACCACAGATAAATAAAAACAAACATAACTCGGTCACAATCGGGAGGATCATTTCAATACTTTTCCAACAAATTTTCATCAGAAAGTAACTTTTTTTTATTCTCTTACGTTTTAACATTTAATTGTGTTGCCTGAGCGCATTTCAGCTAGCTTCATACTTATTATGTACCATTATTTATACACAATTAACATCACTAAATATCAGTAAAATCTGCGATTATGATCGAGTTCATTTCTTGTTAAAAAAATGGCGAAAAGACACGAAGCCTGACTACAGACAGAAAAATAAATAAAAAATACAAATCGCAGATGACAATTTGTAATAACGTTAAAAAATAAAATCAACTACAAAAATATATAAACATCAACAATATCGTGTTAGTATTTATATAGACGGTCCAATATACAAGATGAATAAAAAAAAATGGTGCAAATAAAAAAAATACAGATCGAGAACAACATGCATGCAGAGTTTCATTGTGGTGCGCGACCGGGCGTGGGGTCGCGGGCGTGCGGGGGACATCACAATAAGAAGAAACACAATCTGTGTGGCGTTACCATAGTAACCGCGTTATATGTTAGAAGTTCAAATGACACATCTAGTGCACACACTTTACAATGGCGCTCTAATATCGCTCCATAAATATTAATGCTATAAAAATATTGAAGCAGAACGCAGTGGAATGTATTCTGCGTGTCACACAGTACTTGACGTACGTGCGAACAGTGACGCACGTAGTTTGCAATGTAACGCAACGTGTGTGTGTGTGTGTGTGTGTGTGTGCGTGTGTGTGTGGGTGTGTGGGTGTGTGGGTGCACACTTACCGATGTAGCTGAGCATGACGGGCAGGAAGATGAGCCCGTGCGCCGCGCCGAACAGCACGATGCCCAGGTACATGCGGAAGTAGAACACCTGCGGACAGCGCGCGCGGTCAGTGGCGGGGCGGGGCGGGGCGGGGCGCGAGTGGGGGGCGCGGGCGGCGCGTCACCTGGAAGATCTGGCTCTTGGCGGTGGCGAGCACGACGATGCCGCCGAACTTGGTGAGCGTGATGCCGGACAGCACGGAGGGGCCGATGCGCGCCAGCGCGGCGGCGGCGCGCTCGGTGCGCGCGGCGCCCGGCGCCACGCTGAAGCTGTGCACGAGGTGCGAGCAGAACTCCACGGCGATGCCCACCGCCATCACCTGGGGCGCGCGACGTACGTTTACATTACGCATGCCACCTTAACATTAGACACTCCAAATATAAACAAGTACCTTTAATAACAAACAAATTTCGTACTTTATATGTATATTCATATTTTCTCGAACTTTTTACACGAGCACGCTATTATTACTGTTAGTGAGGGAAATAATTCAATTAATAAAATGTTTCATAAGTCAAATAAAAATCTTTCTCACCAAGTTAACTAGTGACACTGCGTTAAGACTGATGTTCCACCAGTACATGAGGCCGCCCAAGTTGACCACGATCATGGTGATGGTGATCACTACTACCTGCAGAATTATAATTGCATTTATGTTTAAAAAAATTGTTTTACCACATCTTAATAAACAAGATCTTTAAGATTCGTTATGAGAATTGATCTCTTGCAATCTGTTTAAAAAAAAACAACGGTTTTTTTTTCTATTTTCACTTGACACACATTCATATAATATACCTTTTAATTACTCGCAATCGATATAATACAAGGGCAAGGAAACAAGTCAAGAGAAACGTATGTATTGAGCAGTAACAATAACGGCGCGCGGAACTGACCAGCGCGGAGAAGAGGTCGAAGCCCATGAGCAGGAAGGTGACGATGAAGATGGAGAGCACGGAGATGCCCATGGACCGGAGCGTGTCGGGCCACATGGTGAGGTACTGCTCGTAGAACACGTAGAACACGGAGTAGGGGAACACGTTGACGTCGTGCGGCTGCCCCGCGGCGCGCAGCGCGCGGCGCAGCGAGTCCGTGGCGCCGGCGGCCAGGCGGCGCGCCGCGCGCAGCGCCGCCGCGTAGTCGCCGCTCGAGCGCAGCACCGTGTGGTAGCCTGCGCGCGGCCGCTCGTCACCGCGCCGCCCGTCCGTCCGCTCGTCGGCGGACGCGACCGGCCCCGCGCCACTTCAGCACCCTGAGCCTTCGAGCTATATCGGTGACCTCAGTTCTCTGTGATAGTTTCATTTCTGATCCTATCGTCCCAGACAAACTCCGATCTAGCTCGAAATAGCTCCCTCCACACTCCCCCCCCCCCATCCCACCTCCATATAATGCGGCGTAATATTTTTCTGTACCCTACCTACACGCCACATAAATGTATACCACACCCAAATAACCATTTTTATCTAACAGTCATAAATAAATTGAATAAAGTACCTGTAAATCTCTAAAATACCTTCGTTTGCAGAAATAATAAATGAACAAGAGATTTCTAAGTCGCAACAAAACGCATGGTTACATTTCAAAATACAAGGCCCGCAAATTGCGTAGCGTAATACTCGAACGCTGCCATGGCACGGTGGGCGGCCGAGTTAGTGCTCTGGCCGCGCTGAGCGTCTACATCTTAGCTCCGCATGTCGTGACGGATAACACGCACCAATTGAAAACTTTAGTTCCCAAGCGTCGCGGGACGGGTGACGAGAAGACCATCACCATCATCACCGTCATCCGTCCCGCTCGATCGTGTAGCGCACAATAGAGGCACCGGCGCGAGCGCTCACCCTGGAAGTAGGTGGCGGTGACGCGCGCCTGCGTCCTGTTCACCAGGTCGTATTTGACGGCGTGGCCGTAGGCCGCGTGGCCGGCCTTCGGGCAGCGGTCGTTGGGGAGGTCCTGCAGGAAGAACGGCACGTAGCGCTGGAAGTCGGCGGGCGACGGCCGCCGCTCGGGGCCCAGCAGCGGGATGGAGCAGCTCTCACACTGCGGCGTCGCGTCTGAGGGCGAGAGCGAGTTTACTTAGCGGCGGGCGGGTTTTTCTCTGTTCGTTGTACCGATCACATTCAAATGTCAATGCAGAAGTCAATAATACGAGAGGAGCTCACCCGTTCCAGGCAACCAATTTAATAATATAAATAATGCACTCGACGTCCGCACCGAACGCGTTTAAACAACGCTTCGAAATCGGCGCGTACACGATAACTAGCCCTCATGAATAACGGAAATCGGCAAGGAACCATTCCTTATAACGTTCCGTTCCATGAGCAGTGGAGACTCGAACGAAGCATTGGATCAAATATTGAGCAGAAGGTCACCGTGGTCGTTGGGGCAGAAGCTGCCGTTGGCCGGGAAGTACTGGCAGCAGGCGGACGCGGCCCAGTCCAGGTAGTCGTCCAGCCACGAGTTGGGCAGCTGCGCCACGTACGTCTCGGCGGGCGCGCGGTACGCTGCGGGCAACGTCACGCTGGCGCTTGTTCGTGTCCACTGCGCGCTACGCTAGAGATGGTCGCCACTCGGTGCTCTGGCCACCGCGCGTCGGACCCGCCCCCCACCCCCCTTTAATCTCTGAAGAGGTAGGCAGATGCGGACTATGGCACCACAAAACAGTTGGCGAGTCTATTGCCATACACGAGACACTTATCTAGACTCTGAACCACAAGGCATACACACAATCAGAATATTATATGATATATCCATTAGCACGGGCTGCCTTGTGCGACGAGAGTCGATTAGCGATCGATAGGCCCCGGGTTAGAATCCTGGGTCGGATACTTTTTGATTTTTCTAACTTGAAATTTGTATTAGGGGCTCAGAGTCTGAAGTAGTGTCTAGTCCGATGTATTGCAATTGTCTTTTGATCTATTTCACAATGTAATGTGTAACAAACCGACGAGATGGTAGAGTACTGTACTACCTCTCTCTGCGCACTGTCGGAGTAAATACAGACGCGATTTTACGTTACATTTATATTTCACACAATCGAGTTACCGGAATAAAGCTGCATCGAAAAACTGTCGTTCCTGCAGAACCTGGTGCCGCACAGCATGTTCTGCGTGGTCTCGTTGGAGTAGTCCAGGCCCTCGGTGACCACGAAGTAGACCGGCGGGCCGATGTTGAGGTACTCGTTCAGATACTTGAAGTACTTGAGCTGGAAGCTGTCCTGCGGCATCGACAGCTGCTGGTCGAGCCCCACGTCGATGTGCGGCGCCACGGCCACGGACGAGCACAGCCACGCGAAGAACACGACCATGACGGCCGCGCGCACGCCGCGCCGCATCAGCAGCGGCACGTACGCGTCGCGGAACACGTGCGCCAGCGCGCCGTCCGCGCCGCCGCCCGCCGCCTTGGCGCCCGCCGCGCAGCACAGCACGTCCAGCCTGCGGGCGAACCTCGCTCGTCCACCGCCCTTCCGTTCCGATTGCCAGAACGCCAATCAATTTATGTCAAATTTTTCCAAGCATTACAAAGGCGGTCTTCTGATATATTTTACTATTAATTTATGACGTAAATATGTCGTATCCACATGTACCCGGTCAATTACAAGGAAACGCACTTTCAATGACGAAGGATACCGTGTTATTTGTTTATATCTTTTTAAAGCTGCACCTCGCCCACAATATTCACCTGTTGGCGTCCTGGCGGCGCGTGTCGAGCGCCAGCAGCGCCACGAAGCACGTGACCTGCAGCAGGAAGTCCACGAGCAGCGCGGCGCCGGCGTACAGCGCGAAGGCGCGCACGGCCGGCATGTCGCTGAGCGCGCCCAGGAAGAAGCACACGGACTCCGACACCGACGTCAGGAACATGGACGGGCCCACCTGCCCCAGCCTGCGCACACGGCCCGCCCGCCTCATATACGCACACTTTTTATGTTTGAATAATGAATGTCCCCGAAGGAACTCGGCATGGAGGTACGTAACATACAATAAAATTGATCATAATGAGAATGGAGACGACGGCGGAGTGCACTCACGTGCGGCCGATGTGCTCGGCGACGCTCTCGTCGGGGCGGCGCGGCTCGCGCTGGCCCGTCTGCACCAGGATGAAGATGTTGTCCACGCCCACGGCCAACACCAGGAACGGGATCACCTCGACGATGATGAGCGTGGCCGCCACGCCCACGTAGCCGAAGATACCGATGGAGCACACCACCGACGCCAGCACGATCGTTACACCTGTCGGGTGTAAGCTTGCTTATCGTTTTATATGATAAACGAATCAGAATTGACGCTCATATTAACCGGAGGCCGAAGGTCAGTTCTGGTCTATACAGATTTTCCTAATATTTTTAAGCCCTGGTTGTAATACGTAATCTTTCAATGTGTCCCCGCCCCGCTACAAATCAAAATTGGCGACATTTATCGTCCACCGACCTCCCAGTCCCAGGGTGATCTTGCTGTCGATGAGCATCCGGGCGCAGGTGGTGAAGCGGCCGAGCGCGATGGCGATGTACGCGAACATGATGAAGTACGACACGAGGATGGTGGTCACGTCCGAGCGGCTCTCGCGGTCCAGCTCGTCCTCGATGGAGCGCTCCGACGTGTACGCCAGGTCCATATACTCGGGCATCTCGTTCTCCGTGTAGTTCTTCATGAACGCTATGAACTCCTTCTCCCACTCGAGCGCCGGCTTCAGCTGCAACGATACGGCGAGTCACACTCGTGGCGGCCGCGGCGGCGGCGGCGGCGGGGGCGGGCGGACCGCGTACCTGCTGCCGGTCGAGCTTGTTGTTGACGAGGAAGGTGAGGATGAGCGCGGTGGCGCGGTGGAAGGGCGGCGTGCGGCCCAGCTGCTCGCCCGGCGCCAGGAAGCCGCCCAGCGCCACGGCCGGCAGCACGGGCACCTGGTTGCCCACCAGGCACTTGTACGGGTTCCTGCGCACACCGCACCGTGACGTCACGCCGGCCGAGCAGCGCCGTGCGCCGGGCCACCGCGGAGCGCTACTCGCCTGGAGCACGTCAGCACTTTGCTCAGATACGAATTGTCTTCGACTTCCTCGTCGAACACGCTCTCGTCGTTCTCCCACCAGCCCATGATGGACTGCACGGTGCACTGCGCCGCGGTCACGGGCCCGATGAAGGGCGACGCGAGCGGCGCGAAGCAGATGTCCTCCAGCCGCGTGCCGTTGCCGCTGAGCGCTGGGGCGGTGGGGTGTCATCGGCATCAACAAATATTATTTCACAAATCATCGCTTAATATTGAGAAGGAAAACTTACCCATAATCCGATTCTGCAGTCGAAGTACGTCGCGCATGAAGGTGGAATTGAAGACGGGCCCGAACTGCAGCGTGCCCGTGTCCGTCTCGTACTCGATGCTGGGCAGTCCCTTGGTGGTAATGATGACCATTTCGGTGCGGTAGAAGGGCTCGAAGTGCGAGTCGAAGTACTCGCGCTCGATCCTCGAGCGGGAGGTGGGGGAGGCCCACAGCTCCACCGGATTGGTCGTCACTTGCATCTGCATCACTCCGGTGCCGAGGCCCACCACCACCGCCAAGCCTATCGACGATTGTTTAAGACGCCCGATTGATCTTCACGTTAAGTAAAAATTGTAAGTGCAAAGCACTGCATCATATTATATAGTCAATATCGCTTTTTGTATAATGTTATAACTAGTATTACATGCTTACCGATAAACAGTACAAGCCAGGGCCTCGACGCCATGATCACCCCCCACCACTGGAAGAAGTCCTCCAGCTTGGTCTCGGTCTCGGCGCCGAGCTTCTCGATGAAGGTGGGCTCGCCGACGCCGTCCGGCCGGTCCACGGCCCAGCCCACGGCGCCCGCGTTCACCGGCGGCTCGACGTTCGTGTCCGACGCGACGCCTGGGTACCGTCAACAGACACGACACGCTCAACGACAACGCCGCTCGCGCGCGCGCGCACCGCCACACACAAGCCACACGCCACGCTACAGACAAACACTAAGCTCCACGTCACATACATATGGTACGCTACGATCGTGTACGATGGCGTCCCACGCTTCGACTCGTCGATATCGCCAGATAAATATGATTCACTGTCAAAGACATTGAAACTGCTCGGAGAGTGTGATTTACTTATCTACTTTCTAGATATAGCAAAAGGGGGAAAATACATCGACTGGTATTATTAAAATAGTTGCTACAATCTACGGCGATCTACATTTTTGTATTTCTTAATTTTACTACGATATAGAATATCGTATTACATGATTACGTCATTACGATATAGAATAGCGTATCGTATCGCCTTGCATGGTTGACAGACGCTACGTCACTAAATGAATAGATGGCGCTGATAGTACATCTTTGATGCGACTTTAATAAACAAATCTATATAAGAAATAACTCATTGTGGGGCCAACATTACATTATGTAGCTATCGATAAAGAAATCTACGATTCGTACCAATTCCTCGTCTCGAATGTATAATGACACAATACGATTATGCTATGGTGAGTACGAGTGAAACCACACATGGGACACATGTACCTATATATTTGATTCTATCACATCTGCTGGCGTTATATAAAAATGTAAAACAATTAAAAGGTTTGCAATGATATTTCTCTGTTTATAACCTCATATATAATTTGATATTGTGATATATATAAGCTCTTATCAGATACGAACAAATAATATGCAAGCGTACACAGACATACATACATGTACAGTTAACGTGCGGAGAACATGCGTGCGATATGTTAGTACTTAGCGGACGTCACAAAGATTAAACTGATTAGTGCCAATAGAACAATCAAAAACGTGTTCACCATCGACCTATATATCGCTGAGCGAATTAATGGATCTATCACGCGGGTCCATTGCGAAGTGTACACTTTGTACGCCGCATAGGACGTTCTGGAGAGATCTATGACGCGAACGATAATAATAATACGGTCTTTAATATTGAGACTTGACAAATGCTCACAGATAAATTTCATAGCATATCGAAAGAGTGATTTAAAAATTAATTATTAATTGGCATCATTTACAATATACAGGCACAATGTTAAATATTAATAGAATAGGACGATATATAGGCGATGGTGGTCCCGGTCGTAGAAACGGGTTGAGCGTGGGTGGGGTCGTTCCGAGGGTGGGTTACATTGTATTGTTCGGAGCGCTAGGAAACGCGGAGCGAGGACGGGAACAATGCATACAGGGTAATGCTCCATGTTTAAGTCGGTCTGCATTATTGAATGTTGGGGACAAAATTTTCACACAGTAATAGATTTTGAAATTCAAGAGAAACAATTACTAATCTAGAGAAACTTGTTTAAGTCTGGATACTATGATAACTGCATTAGGATACATGGTAACTAGCAAAATCCTAATACGCTCGGAAGCATGGAGAGCGGGTTCCTAGCCGTGGAGTGGAGCGAGCGGAGGGGAGTGTCGGTGGGCGGTGCGTGCGCGGTGAGGGGCAGGAGAGGGCGGGGCGGATACGTACTGGAGCGGTGCGAGTGCAGCGGGCTGGTCTCGGGGCCGCCGCCGCGCCGCGCGCCCGCGCCGCGCGCCCAGCCGTCTGCCGCAGCACGCGTCAGTGCGGCGCACAGGGCCACGGCGCTCCCCCGGCGACGCTCTCACACGGTTCCCACAATTATTGCATTCACGTCGCCGTCGTCTTTAGCTTACGAATCAGTTTTCATTTAACGGCACCCCATCGTGCCTCACGGCGTGAATACGTCCTTTTACGTTAGAGTTCACCATCGGAAACCGTATAAGAACATCGACTCGGAAGCACCGTAACACGTGAACGCACGCTTAGTAACCACATACCCGCCGACGCCCGTTTTCATGGACAGCGCTACTTACTCCCTATATATATCGACTTGTCCATTTCGTATTTAAATACTATTGAGGTATAGAATTTGTAATTTTTGTGTGTATAATAGTACTTGACTTCGAATAACCGTTTAAATCAATACGTTCGGAGAAAATCGAGTCCGATACGGAATATAACGATGTCCACGAAAATACGTACGTCTTTCCAATTTAAAAAAAATCACCTCATTATTATACCATAATAGATATTTTTACCACAGTTAGAGCTATATGAGATTCCACTCAGTAATTATTCCCATGAGAGCACAGCGGTGAATTTGTTCGTATAGAAGAACAGTAAGACTATTTTTTTTTTACATAAAACATATAAACTGATAAAAAAAATATGTATATAACTACAACAACGTTTAATATATTTACTTACGTACGAATAAAGATATCGTACCTATGTATTTATCACAACCTTTTATGTTTATCCGTCAAATACTCTCAACAAAATCACGGCTGCGTTCGTGTAGCAATCAAAATGGATAGTATTTCATAAATCGAACTAACCATGTCTCGGCACCTAGGCGATGCAGTACTCGGGGGCCCTTTACGGTCTAAAATCCTCACATGTGGTAACATTTTATACATCGATTTTTTGTGTATTGTTTTATTATATATTTGTCTCGTTGCGCGGGGCCCTCCCTGGCCGCAGCGGGGCCCCTGGCAGCTG
>DWEI01001488.1:0-16545 GCA_018245875.1 Mysoria ambigua
AATCATCAGCAAAAAGACAAAAGTTGCAGTTATGTATCTGAAATGATATGTCGTTAATAAACGCAGAAAAGAGGACAGGACCGATATGGGATCCTTGTGGAACACCTGAAACAGCTACATAATCTTGTGATCGGTGGCCATTCACAACCACAAACTGAAGTCTTTTTGCCAGATATGATTGGAACCATTCCAGTAAGGATCCGCTAATTCCATATTTCTTTAATTTCAATATTAGACGTTCATGACTGACTTTGTCGAAGGCGCTGGAAAAGTCCATGTATATAGCATCAACTTCCTGTCCTCCATCAATTTTTTCAGAAAGATAAGATGTAAAAATCGTTAAGTTGGTCTCAACAGAGTGACTTTTTCTGAATCCATGTTGATGATCGGAGATAAAGGTGTTCAAGTGTCGCGTAATAATTGGGCAAACCAAGGATTCGAACAATTTTGAGAGACAGGAAAGTATAGAGATGGGTCGGTAATTAGAGACTTCGCCAGCGTTTCCTTTTTTAAATACAGGAACTATCTTGGCCTCTTTCCACACGTCGGGAAATATTCCACTCTTCAAAGATTTATTGAATATCATTTTCAGCGGTAGAGATAGAGCCGAACCACAGCGCTTGACGAATACTGGGGGAATTTCATCTGGACCGGCCCCTTTAAACATGTCAAGTTTTTTTATTGCGCGTAAAATATCACGTTCCGTTAATTTAATGAAGCTTAATGATGTTCCGTTAACTTCTCCGTCGATATTTTTACTTAATGTAGCATTGCTAAATACAGATGCGAAGCTATTTGCGAACATGTCCGCTATTTGTGATCCGGTATTTGCTGTCTGGTCTCCGTGAAACATTACTGTTGGTATGGTTGTTTCGCCCTTTCGTCTGTCCTTTATGAAACGCCAGAAACTCTTGGGATTCTTACAAATATCGGACTCGATTCTTTTTTTGTAATTAAGGAGGCATTGTTTACTTAGCATATGAACTCGCTCACGAAGAATATCATATTCTATCTGATCTCGCGGATTACTGTATGTTAAAAATTTATGTCTCTTACGACTTTTTTCGGCTATGACTTTTATTAAGGGGCTACTGAACCATGGTGGAAATCTAGTATTTTTAGGCTTGGACTTGGGAGTGTATAACATTATAGCTTCGTTGAGAATATAATAAAAAACATTAGTCATTTTATTTACATTTTCGCAGCATTCAAATTTTATGTTCCAATTAATTTTATGTAAGCATCGTAATATGCTGCTGTAGTCTGCTTTAAAGAAGTTGTAACGGAACGTTGTGATAGGCTTTAGGAATTCAGGAGCATGTAAGGGCAAGGAAATTGTAATCGGAGGATGTTTTTGATCAATTTTTGTTAAAACGTTACTAGATTTGGTTACTTCCAAGCTAGTGCAATCAGTAAGAACAAGGTCTAATATTTTACCATCTTCATTAGTTACGTCATTCATTTGTGATAAGTTATTAGATAATATGAAATCTATAAGCGAGAATCCTAGCTTAGATTGATAGTTCGCTGGGTCACATGGACCTCCCTTAGCCTCACGAGACCAACGTATAAAACTCATGTTGAAATCACCTAATATTATGACTTGATCAGATAGGTCAATGACATTGGAAGTATTTGCCAAAAAATGTGAAAAGTGTTCGAAGTCAACAGGAGGGGGCATATACACGGCACAGATGGAAATTTTCCTAGCAATATTGTTTTTTTTTAATTCAATTGATACCCATAAATTTTCTGCGTTAGTTTCCCAATTGTGATGCCTAAAGGAGGGTAAAGTCTTAGACACTGCTATCATAACACCACCTCCGTCTTTTTTTGAACTCTCTGTACATTGCCGATCTTTCCTATATACTAAATAACGTTTATCTATAAACTCACTATTCGCAACGTTACAATTTAACCACGTTTCTGTAAACACAACTACACTATAATTATTAACTGAAATATTTCTTAGAACATCTTCCGTTTTAGTTCGTAGACCTCGTACGTTCTGATAATAGATTGTTACATACATTTTTAGTGTTGTCTACCAAACTATTGAGTCACTAATTTCAGGCAATTAATTTAAGACTATCTTCATTTTTTATATAAATAGCTGGGCTCCGTTCGTCTTTTCTAACAAAAATCCTTCCATCTCTCACCCAGACAAATTTGGTACCTGTTTCTTTTGCTTTCTTTCGGGCTGCCGCATGGAGGTGTTTATTTGTAGGTGTTAAATGTTCGGAGACAAATACAGGTACACGGCGACCACCGATCGGGATATGTGCCCGATGCATGGCAACAGGCTCACCATCTATTATATAGTGGGACGTAAACGTAATCGGTGAAACGTGGGAGTGTTCTGCATTCCTCTGTCTACCTCTTCGGGAATTACAAGCGTGAAGTTACTATCTTTAACGTAATTTAAGCCAAAGGGGACCGACGAAATAAATTGTATTTTACGCTAGGAAAAACCACCCATGCCTCGTAGATATCTTTCTAACATTTGTTAACCTATCAGTTATTATAATAGTAGTCATAAAACAGACTTGATGATTGTTTTATCTATATAAAATTTATTTTACAAGCAACGTTTTAGAATGAACTCAGGTAATATATTGCGTTTTTTGACGTGGGTAGTATAGGTATATTTGAAAAAAAATATTGGTATGAAATAAGAAATAAGATAAAAATAATGATTATTTAAAAATAACTTTTTTCGAGATAATATTTCTAAAAATACGACCGGTATTTAAATTTTATTTCATGGATTAATCCATTATCCACTCCAAATTCCGATGCATTGTAAAATAATGCTTTTTCTCTTTCTATCAATGCGATATTCTCATTTCACTCACTCGCTTATTAAACTTCAAACGTTTTACTGAGCTGGAGAGTAAAACGTTTGCTTAGTTACAAGTAAAGTAGAAAAATACATAGCTCTGTAATATTAAAGGTATTCCATTATTACTAATCAAGGGGAGCTTATAAATATTTTATAGCAACACTGTGTTAAGAATTGCTGTCGCGGTATCGGCATGGTTGTTTGACGGTTGCATTGGAAGTCATAATATGTTTGTTGTTTGAATTTTGTTAAAGTGGATATAACATGGCAGGAATTCAATCACTAGCTGTGCGAGGAATTCGCAGTTTTGGCCCTGATGAGACAGATGAGCAGCGTATATCATTCGAAAAACCTTTGACTCTGATATTGGGGCAAAACGGTTGTGGCAAAACCACTATTATCGAATGTCTACGGTATGCTATTACGGGCCAAATGCCTCCGGGTAGCCGCAACGAATGTTTTGTGCATGATGCCAAAATCAACAGGTCTACAGAAGTACTAGGACAAGTCAAACTAAAGGTTAGTCTAAATGCAACTTTTCTCACTCCTAATAGGACATTGCACTTAGTGGCATTTGTGATATGATTCGGAACTTTTTCCATCTATTATGGTCCGTAAGACTTTGCTTTATTTATTTTACCTATAATGCATGAACATTTATAAAATTCATGAATTATTTTACGCCCTTCTACAATTCCCTTTACACTATATATAATCTATATTCTCTGTTGGGTATACCCAACATAATTTCCTCTAATAATTAATCTCCATAAGTTATACAAATGTTGAAAAAGTTATAGTTGTTAGGGCAGTGAATTAAGCTTATTGGAAACCTTAAAAGTGGTGGTATAACAATATCTAATAGCCGTGGTAAACAGTATGCCATACTTTTGAACACCCACACTGGAACAGTGTGCATGCTTTTCTAGGCCAAGAGTTCACCAAGAGTTAGGTGCTGTGCTCATGTGTACATTTGAACTGAACAACTTAAAATCACACTTATTATCTGTGAAGAAGTAGGCAGAAGAGTGTAATAGACTCCCACGTTTCATCAGTTACATTTATGTCCCACTATGAAATAGGTGGTGAGAACTATCCCACTTGGAAATAGGTGGTTGAACTGATTAAAGTCTATTATGGGCTTAATATATTTGTTAATCATGTACATAATGGCCCATTGGTGTAGAGGTTAGTAAACCTGACAGTTGAACTGAGGGTTGTGGGTTTGATCCCATCCAGAATAAATTTTAGTGTGATGAGAACAAGTATTTTTTTTTTGTCTATTTGTGTCTAAAAAAAATATCTATTTAAGTATATATTTGATGTATATACCACAATCTCTCTTAACACTTACTTTGGGATCAGATGGCTGTTTGTGAAGAAAAAAAACATGTTTGACCAAACAATTACTAAGATGAAAATTTATTGTCCAATTCCTTATAAATATATATTCACTATAATTCACTATAATTTCACACCCATTATCCCCGAGCCTATTGCCATGCATCGGGCACATATCCAGACTCCAAACCACTACTAGGAAATCTAAATTAGAAAACTTTAGTAGTGTTTGACTTGGGAATCAAACTCGGGACCTCTTGATCGGCAGTCACATCTGTAACCAACATGACCAATAAGGCAGTCAATTCCAATTCCTTATAGACTTCAGAATCCAGTGTCTGATGTATTACACTGATACACAGGCTGTCTCAAATGAACTATTCAATCAAATACACTTTGTTAAATTAAAATTTATACTTTTTTATATATGGCTGCTTGATGCTTTACAGGCAAAAAATCATTAAATTTGTTTTTTGATGATTTCCCATTAAAATGAAAAATACCCCATAACCATTTACTATACGAATTGTGTTTATGATAATACTCTTACAGGGTAATTGATAATCATATTCCACAGATAACACTCACAAAATGTAACAAAATAAAATTGTTAGTGTAACTATTTTAGTACTGGATTGTGAAACAAATTTCTATTTAATTTCAATATTGATAATAATTAACACACATTTAGCCCAATACTTATTATATCAGAAATAAACTCAGTACTCTATTCATTGTCAAAGAATTAATCTCATTCAATGTATTGTATAGCAAATGTTAACTAAATTGATTAAATTAATCCTAAGAATTAGTACTGGATAACTTAGTAATAATGATTGATAGGTTTTATTATCATTTTTCAAAAATCAATTTCGTATGTTGAAAGCCAGAGCCTTTTGAAGAGAATATTTAAAAAAATGGGAATGGGGGGGGGGAAGTTTAGGTGGAGACCTGTGTCTAATACTAGACAATATAATGCAAACATGATTGTGTTCCTTGTTCTAAAAAAACTCCCATTATATATTTATTATTGGTTGTATTGGTTGCAAGTGTGACTATGTATCTTGAGGTCCTTAGTTCAAGTCTCAGGTCAACCACTACTGGATTTTTTCAAATTAAGGTTATTCAGTAATGACTGGGAGTCTGGATATGTGCCTGGTGTATGGCCATAGGCTCACCATCTATTCCATAGTATGATGTAAACATAACTGCTGAAATATAGGAGTGTGCTTCATGCCTCTGCCTACATCTTGGGGGATTCAAAGTGTGATGTTAGGTATCTTTTTAATTTGGGGAATATGATTTACATATTACACATGTTTTTTAAAGCTTATCTCACATACAATTGATATAAACTTGAACAATATGTAGTGGGTTGCTTGCTGTCTACAAACACTGGTTCTGATAACAGCTTTCCTTGCAGATTTGTAATGCTAAGGACAAAAAATTGGAAGTTACGAGATCTATGAAAGTTACTGCTCTGCAAAAGAAAAAGACTAAATTTCAAACCCTCGATTCATTCCTTTCAATAATTGATGAAAACGGTAAAACTAATGATGTCTCTTCACGCTGTGCCAATTTGGACTCTGTGATGCATGAAGAATTAGGTAAATGACACATGATCATAAATAATTAGTAGAGGGAAAATAAGTAATAGTACTGCATTATATCTATGTGATCCATAATTACCAATTTGTTGACTGGTCACATCACCGGCCAGTGACGTTTGGGCATGAAAAGTTGAGCCAACTTGTCAATGGTGAGCTAAGTGTTAATATCCACTGTTCCATCATTGTATACATTGTTCTGACCTTCAGTCTGAGGAGCACCTAATGCCCAGCTGACAGTCTGCAGTAATGATGGTATAGCTGAAACTTTTGTCTGTACCGAAACTCCAGTGTTGGTAAATTATCGAGCCTCATTAAATAAATGATAATAAATAGCCAGAATAAATGAAGTAGAAAGTTACTGAGTAATAAGTAGGAAAATAATTATCATACAGATCATTGTAATCTGTCTTCTTTAAGACTGAGACTAATAACATTAATTGTTATTAGTCTCAGTCTAATTAATTATCATCATCCTACCTCAGTTTACTGCTAGACATAGGCCTCCTCCAAAGAGCGCCATTGCGTCCCGTCTTTGACACGCCGCTTGCACCTCTGCAGCCTTTTGCACACTGGCATCCCACTTCATCTGAGATTGTCCTACGTTTGCAGAGCCGCGGTTTCCCCTCCAGAAGTTGTCTTCTTCACCAGTTCTTCGACAAATATGCCCAGCCCATTGCCACTCCAGCAAATAAATACTTTTAGCTACTTTCATAACTTTGGTTATACTATCCGGCAGAGAACACTTCTTATACCCTCGCACTATAGCTGACCGAGCGACCTTGAACTGGTAGACATGACCAGAACCAGTGACTCCGCCAGTAAGACTATGTCATCTGCGAATCGTAAGTGTGCGATGCAGCCGCCATTTATTTTTGTGCTTATTCCTTTCCAGTCCAACGTCTTAAAAATATCCCTATTTCACTCCTCCTCGCTATTGGGTAGGATTAAACTGCAGGCCCTATACTCGAACATACATAAAAGCGATGTCGGAGAGACATCTCAACACTTCGATATAACGAACATCTACTTGTCATCCTTGTAATGATTCCAGAACAGCCCAGGTTATTATGATGTTGAAGGGGTTCTCATAGGCCACAAAAGATAGATAAATTCACTTGGAAGTTTTGTATAATCTGCCGCACTGTGTGTATGTGGTGCTGAAACTCGTCGAGTCTTATAGCGAAACGATTGGTGATGACTTGATCACTTATATGGGTCTGTAATTTTTAAGAAAGTTCTTTAAGTACATTATAAGAAAGTGTACCACCGGACTCCTGCTTCTCGCCCCTTTTTTCTATTATTGTAGTTATAAATAGAATATGCAAATAAATGTGTAAGAAATTTAAAATACACTAGATATCACTATGCAAAGGAAATTTTAATATGTGCCTGTTTGGGCGAAACGAGCGAGGTCGAAATTTCGGTTTCGGAACTGGCTGAAACAACAGTTTCAGTAGAACGCTAGTCTGCAGCAACAGTGTGGCGGCGCGCGATTCCTGCAGTAATGAGAGCGCGCGCGCCTTACATGAAATGCTGAACACGCATTCTGACTGGCCAATCGGGAGACTCATCCTCAAACGCGCTATTGATGTTCCCTAGAATCACAGTATATATAGAACTGATCCGAAGTTAACATCAGGACCGCGGTCCCCCGGCTGCGACATCGCCTGGCGAGAGATCTCCACTTTTCCTCCACCACTGTATAGACAACCGAATAGATAAACACAGCACAATTAATAATAATAATGTTTATATTATTTCAGGAGTATCTAAGGCAATATTGAATTCTGTAATATTTTGCCATCAAGAAGACTCCAGTTGGCCGTTAGATGAAGGCAAAAAAGTGAAGGAGCGTTTTGATGAAATCTTTGATGCAGACAAATACAGTGACTGCTTCGATACTCTTCGTAAAATAAGAAAAGAATACACTGTTGATATTAAATTGCTTGGTAAGTAATAAACAAATGAGTATTTTGAGAGTTGTAGGTTTTACAAGGGGATATATTTATTATACTATTGTACTAGGTGGCTTGCAGCAGGGACTGCTGACCCGCATCAGCCCGGACCTAACCTATTTCAAGATTACCTATCAAACCTTGGCTGCCATATCTAACCATATCTTTTTTATCATTCTTTCATCTCCCAGCCTTTCTATATGTCCAAATTATCAGAGCATGCTAAAAGAGTATGGTTGGAAAGTTTATCGCCGCCAATGACACTGCTTTATCTACACTATTCCTTGAGTTTTCTCTTCCCTCAATTGTACAATTCCAACCACTCGATTCTATTTCACATTATCTCCCTATTCCGTTACAGTAGTTTGAGAGAATGAAAAGGATGTATGGGCAAAGCTTTTTGTTCTAAACTGTAGAGAAACATCTGGATCAAAATCGTTTTGGCTATGTTGTGGATTTAGAAAAGGCATTTGATCAAGTTTGGGATACACAATATCTAGCTTTTAACATGCTAGCTATTGTCAATCCCAAACATAGCTAACTGGAGTATGTGACCTGTGAAGCATGTCTGTGGATGGATAGTGGCATGTAGACCTTGTTCCATGTTAATAAAAGTCTCAGACCGGACTGTGTCATCAGCCAGTTCATTATAAATAAATGCCTCCACAGATTATGGACTGAAAATGGGAGTGTGCATGGGTGAATCAATGGTAACCGCTGTGGTTTACACAGAGGACTCAGTATTAATTGCCTGTACATGACTTACAAATCCACGTGGCTAGTGTTGGTATTGTGAAGTTGGAGATGAGTTGACTGCAACAGTACTGGCTGATGTTATAGTGCTGGACCAAGTCGACGTGTTTGTATATCTTGGATGCGCTTCCAGCAGGGATGGCAGGTACACAGCTGATGTAGGGAGACGAGGAAATGTAGTGCGAATGGAGTGTTGAGTTACCATTGTTAGAGCGACACTACTTGCGGAAACCGAGAGCTGGTTTTGTAAGAAAAATGACGGAATTAGAATAAACGCGGTTCAGATTAGGTAGATAAGCCGCAGAAGTGACTTCACCCTTGCCATTCGCGCCCGTAATTTTGATTAAATAAATAAGATGCTTTGTATTAGAGAGAGTATCGGTATAAAATTGAGAGCAAGCATGTTCCGTTGGTCTGGACATTTTGAAAGAATGGCTTATGAAAGAATGACGTAACAGACATTCAATATGAAGGTCGACGAACACAGGCCAAGGGAGGCCAAGACTCACCTGTCTGGAGCAACTAAAGTTCTGACTGATGCGGGAGTTAGAAGTCTCGAAAATCTACATGTACGAGAAGAATGATGAATGTGGAAGAAGCGTGGCAGGTCTGTGAGGATAGAACTGTTTGACACCCCATGCCCTCTGCCTACCCCGTAAGGGACCTGGCGTGAGGATGTGTGTAAGTATGCATATTCTAAATATTGGTTTCTACAGTAAGCATTGAGTAAGAATTTGTCTGTCACTCACCGTTATTTGATTTCAGAAAATCAAGTAGGTCATTTAAAAGAAGAGAAGGAGGAATTGGACAGAAAGAAAATGGAAGTTGTGAATACAGAAACAAAGATATCTGAGACTGAAATCAAAGTTGCGGAAATATCAAACGAATTGGCTCCTGTCACGGAAAAGATAAATGAGATAGAAACTTTACAGAAAAATCGATTAGAATTGGAATCTGAGAAAAACAAAATAGAAAACAAGTACTGGTTTAGTGTTGATGTAACATTTTTTATGTGAATGTTTGTAAGTTTTGTTAAACACTGTTTACTGTCTGCACAGGTTAGAACAATGTGTGCAACAAGAGGACGATCTGAAGAAAACGATTACAAGTCTGTTTGAAGGAACACAAGAGGAGTTGGAAACCAATATCAGTAAGTATTGACAAATGCAACAACATTCGTATTTGAAGGAGACATTGAAATCACATTGCTGTGCTTGCAATGATTAAGTGTTAAATTAACGATCTGATAACTTATTAGGCATATTATGCAAAAAGGTATAGTTTTGTTTATAATTGGTTTTAGACAACTACAAAGCGATAGTGGAAGCAAAGAAAGAAGAACTGAACACTTCATATAAGAAAAATATGAACTTCAATGAAGAGGAGGAGAAAATTGCAAATGAGAAAATGTCCAATGAAGTGAAATATAATAAACTTGCTATGCTTGAAAGTCAGAATCAGGAGAAAATTGATAAACGGAACGCAATGCTAGCCGACGTCGCCGAGCTGGCCGGTGGGTGCCGCCGGCGTTTGTTGCCGGAGTACAGTGTAGCATTGTTTGTTTAGGCCGCCCACTCCGCAGACCCCGCCGCGGGCGATAAGCAACGGTCTTCGTCTTACATTTGGAGCGGGCAATGTGTAGCCGTCGCCACTGCTTATGTACCCATGCCATTGTGTCAATCACCTATGTGTGTCATTTTGGTCACATAGCGTTATAAAAATGTCAACAATAAATGCAAAAACAATATTGTTTACTTTATTAAAACGACTTAATATACCTACGTTCGTCGCCGGCCACGACAGCCGACCGACAGACGCGCCACGTCGACGCTAAGGCGGCTCGTTACCATTCGGTCCACGAGTCCTCGGCGCTGCGAGCCGGTGTGCGCGTCGCAGCGCGGATACCCTTCGCAGACCACAATGGCATATTATTACTTAGCTTATTTTACTCATTACTGCAATCAACGATGACTTTCTTAATCATGTATTTGTCTACACAGAAATTGAAATGGACAAGGTGGAAAACGAAGATGCCGCAGATGCCATGGCAAAAATAACAGAAAGAATACAGAGGTTGAACCAAGAGTTCAAAGATCTCAAGGCGCAGTACGACGCCGAGGAGAAGGACCTACAGTCAGCAGTAGACGACAGCCGAGTGGCGCTGGTGAGCGGGGCGCTGGCGGGGCAGCGTTGTGTTCGTTAGAGCGACTAGGTGCTAGGAAAGAGGTGTCACAATATGTGTGCATACAGTTTCGTATAGTTCAGTACCGGGTAGAAGTCGGACGCCAGTAGTTTAACGTTAGCGAATGTGGAAACACTTCGCCAACCCGACGCCGGGGCCGCGCAGCCGCGCCCGTCGCAGTGACCAGTCAGTCTCAAACCGTAGATATAAAAAGCTACTGTTGCCTTACGTGTCTATTGTTATTGTTTATTTATTTCACTTTTAGTCCAGCCATAAACAAAAAATATCCAGCAAAGAATCAGATATACAAGCTACAGAGAAGAAAATTATAAAAATAAGCAAGGACGTAGTGGAGGCTGACAAGTCTAAGCAGGAACTGGAATCTTTGGAGCGAACACTAAAGGACGCCTAAGAGTGAGTATGATCATAAGCGGATAGATTGAAAATTGCTCCAACTTAGCTGCAATAAAACACTGAGGATAACACTCAGTGGGCAGTCCGTGGCGATCACCTGCGCCCGCTGGCCGCGCGGTCGCTTGCCGTTCAGACAATTTTAGCCATGTCGGTCCAACAGGTACACTGAGCGATGGGGGAGCTGCTGGTTCCAAAATGGACATTGTAATGTTTATTACAGGCGCTTCGTTCGTTTATAGTGATATATGTTAATTTCAGAGAGTATGAAAAAGCTGAAAAAGAGTTTGATGTTGAGGAATGCGAGAAAGAGATCAACGATGATGAAAAAGCGATCGAGGGCTACGAGCAGGAGCAGGAGCGGCTCAGCGAGCAGGTCGGCCCGCGGCGTGGTGCGCGAGCGAGCGAATAGTGTCTCTAGTGTCGAGTTAATGACGTTCAGCTCGCCGTTTATTTATTTTATTTTACAAAATCTCTCTTAATTCTACACTTATATTTATCTTAAAACTATACATACAGCCAATTATGAATTTACTTTTTATAATTATTACTATTTATTTTCCTGTCTCCTCTGCAATAGCCAGATTGTTGAAACAGAAAAAACTATTGATCACTGAAAACTTTCAAAGTAACATTAGGATATTTAGAAATTCAAATCCAATTAAAATATGTCGTTCTCTAGACTGCTAGAAAAATCCGATTCACAGAGAGGAGCATGAGCCGATATCTTAGAGCGCTTTTTGGTAGATATTTCAAGTACAAACACGGAATATGTGGTAGATATATTCAATATTTCAAGATGAACTCTTAAGCTCACTCATTTTGTATATTTTTGACAAGGTGCAATTTGCTACTATATACAGATAACGTTATTACAAAAGCATCACGCCAAGCTGGCCGAGAAGGAAAAGTTGGAGGAAAGTTTGAAGCAAAAGGAGAAGCAGGTGTCGGTGCTGAAGAACAAGCACCAGGCGGCGCTGGCGGCGCTGCTGGGCGCCGCGCCCGCCGCCGACCTCGCGCTGGCCGTGCGCGGCGCCGAGCTGCGCCTGCAGGCCGACGCGGCCGCGCTGGCCGACAAGCTCAAGGAGAACCACACCAAGGTGCGCCATCCCTTGTATTCTCACCGCTTATGGAATAAATATTATATTTTTTTAGTAAAGATGCATCAAGATTCCATTTTTAAACATACAGAAAAAACCAAAGTGAATAACCAAAGGTATAACAAAAGCAACTAAGACAAAACGTCTAATGTATCTTAAAGTTCAAAAGACGAATTTTAAAGTTTATCAAAATAAATGTGTTAAACTGCAATCAATGTGGGTTTCGAAAAAAAACACTATTAGCAATCTTTAAATCTTTGCAATTGGTTTCAAATAATATTAATACAAAGAAAAATTATGTAGGACTGTATTTAGATTTAAGTAAGGCCTTTGATTATGTATTGTACATTTTTCTGATATAACTAGAAAATTTAGGAGTAAAAGGAATTTCATAAGACCAGATAAAGTCATATCTCGAAAACAGACAACAAGCCACATGTATAAATATTTATAACCAAGAAGCAAAAAAGATAGAAAAGGTCATGTTCAATATGGAACCAATCTTGCTTGGAATTCCTCAAGGAAGCAAATTGGGACCCTTATTCTTTCTTTTATTTATAAATGAACTACTAACCTAACCATCCTTAGGCATCTTTGTACAAAGTTTGCTGACGATGCTACAGTTCTCATATCGCAAGGGAATTTAAATGAATTTGAATTCGAAAATGAAGAAATGGAAACATTAAGACATTAAGAAATGGTTAGCCACAATAAATCTATCTATAAACATAAATAAAACTAAAATTGTACAATTTAGAAATAATAAAAGAGCGCCTGTTAAAATAAATATAAATTCCGGCGAGCAAATAAAAGTCTCAGAACACATTTCCTTGGTATCATGGTGGACTCTCATTTAAATAGGAAAATATCCTATTTATAAAATTAATAAAAAGATCTCCTCTTAAACCCATCTATTGTCAATGTTGTCTAACAGCGCGTCCCAAGAGATTGTGAAAAAAGCCTATTATGGCAATGTTTTCCCTCAACTGTCATATGGCATAATTTTTGGGGGAAGGCAGGGCGCATAAGAATAATTTGCAGCAAATTTGGTACTGAATCACTCCGCGACACTTCCAAAAAGAAAAGATACTAACTCTGACGTGTATTTCTATTTCGGAAATATGCTTGTTGGCAAAGACGCACACTAACGACACATTCATTAGTAAGAGCCGTGGTCATTGAATTGTGAGAACTGCAAACAAGTGTAATCTATGTGTGGATGATTCAACAAGTACCCGGTTTAGTAAAAGTGCTTATGTTAGTGCGGTTCGAATCTATAATTTGTTGCCATTATATATAAAAAATGGAAGGTCCCAGCTTTAAAAGCAGCTTAAGGTGTGGCTTTTATTGATGGCTTCCTACAATTTGATTAAGTACTGTAATTATAAACATTTATAACGCGTAAAACTTCTTTTAGGCATCAGGTGTGTAAATTAAATAAAAATAGATCTCAATCGATCACTGGCTAATTTTTCGGGAGATTACAGACGTAATTGAAAAAAGAGAAGTGACTCTTTTTATTAAAAATACAAAAGGGTAAAATTGATTAGAAATAATATTCAGTGGCGTCGAGGCCGCGTCTACCGAGTAAAGAAACTGAGCCACCGCCGGCAATAGTATCCGGAGCGGCGAGCGCGCCCTCACGGACCGCGTGCGCCCGCAGGCCGCGTCGCTGGAGACGGAGCGCAAGCACGTGCGCGAGCTGCTGGACGAGCGGCGCGGCGAGCGCGCGCGCGCCGAGGAGCAGCTGCGGAGCGCCAGCGGCGGCGCCGGCTACGAGGCGGCGCTGGCGCGCGCGGCCGCCGCCGTGGACAAGCTGCAGGTGCGCGCCGGTGTGGCGACCGCCCCGCTGTGGCGCAGCCCGTCGGCGACGGCCCGCCCGCCTCTTCGCCGCGACCCGGCACCGCCACCTAGCTTGGACTTCTGTCGTAACATGTATTTTCTGCAGGAGGAGAGTAACGAGCTCCAATCTTCAATATTCATCATTTCGAAATTCAAGACGCAGTTGAAAGATAACAATTGCTGCCCGCTGTGCAACAGGGGCTTCGACAACGAGACTGAGGTGAGTGAAACAGTTTCATACGTACTGCCGTCAACTTATTTGTGTATGTACTTAGCAACGTGCCAGTGGCATGGTCGCAAACGCTGCAGACGATGAAATATTGGGTTCGAATGTAGGGTGTCGTAGTATTGGAGTCCCACGAGACGGTGCCCAGGTGGCGGAGCTGGCGGCGGCGCTGGGCGCGCAGGCGCTGGGCGTGCCGGCGCAGCTGGAGCGCGCGGCCGAGCGGCTGGCGCGCGAGGCGGCGCGGCGCGACCAGCTGCTGGCGCTGCGCGGCGTGAGCGAGCGCGTGGCGGCGCTGCGCGACGACGAGCCGCGCCTGGAGCGCCGGCTGGCCGAGCTGGACGAGGTGGGCGCGCGGCGCGCGGCGCGCGGTGTGGGCGCGCGGCGTGCGGCGCGGGCGGGGATAACGGAGCGACGCCTCGCAGGAGATAGCGGGCGTGTCGGAGGCGACGGAGGAGCTGTCCATGGCGCTGGCCGAGCCGGAGCAGAAGCTGGCCACGGCGCGGCAGATCATGGGCGACATGTCGCTCTTGGACCGCTATGCTAACGAGGTCGCGAGCACCGCCAAGGAGGTGAGCGTGTTACTCGCGGCGCGGCGGCAGGCGGCGCCACTGCTCGGCCGCATCGCGTGGGTAACGCGGTAAAAGTTGCTCAACGTTCATCGTTTTTACTTTATCATGAGGCTTATAAATATTATATACTGTACTTATATATATTTCTTATTAGATCTATAAAAGCTAATTGACTTTTGTTAAATACTTATACAAATCCATACTGCAACTTTGATTCTATTATAACTATTTCAATGGAGTGTTAATTTGTCCCACTCATTTAATAGCCCTGTATACGTTGGACGCGACGCCGAGGAGGGCGAGTACAAGGGGTGATCCGAAAATTATGATAATTTTATTTTTTGTATAAACATTTTAATTAATAATAATTACCTGTCTTGTACGTTCACTTGTTCACAAGGTAAATGATATGAAAAAGCTAAATACCGTGTGGACACCCCCATAGACTACTGACGTCTCTTCGTAATGTCAGTGGGCGTTTTGTTCTCTTTGCAAGGAGCTTTATGACAGCTCTGTACTGCAACGTCGTGCAACATGGAGATGATTCCGACATGGTGACGTGTACGACTCGATTACAAAAGAGAAGAATGATGCTAATAACATGAAACTGACTTATATACTTCCTTACATACCCGAACTCTGTGGTGTGTTGCGCGAGTCGGTAGTAATACTTGAAGGTTGCTAAGCTCAAAACTACTCCGCCGCCCTTCGTAGGGTTTATCAATACTCGTGGATCGCCCCTCGTACTCGACCGACGTCAGCATAACCCCGTTCACCGACAGCTGGCGCGGGCGCGGGCGGCGTGCGCGGCGGCGCCGGCCGCCTCCTCGCTGCCGGCGGCGGCGGAGCGCCAGCAGGAGCTGCGGCGCGCGGCGGGCGCGGCGCGCGCGCGCTCGCGGGCCGCGGCGGCGCGGCGCGCGGCGCACGCGGCGCGGCTGCGCGCGCTGGCCGAGCGCCGCGCCAAGCTGCGCGACGGGCGGCTGGCCGCGCAGCGGAAGGTGCGCCTCGCGCCGGGCGGGCCCGGGGGCGGCGCGCGGCCGGCCGGTCACGATGCGTCTCGTTCGCCAGGTCCAGGAGCTGCTGAGCTCGAGGGAGACGCAGAGGCGGCTCGAAGCGGACAAGGAAAAGTTAATCGAGGAGCTGCAGGAGCTCAGAGCCGGCACGGAGCCGCTGGCGGCGGCGCTGCGGCGGCAGGAGGCGCGCAAGGCCGAGGCCGTGAGAAGGAGCAGGTCCGCCCGGGGCCGGCGGCCGCTCCCGGCGCAGGGAGCGTCGCGCGAGCACTAGTGACACGTAGGCCCGGGCCTAGAGCGGGGGGCGCTCAAGTCATGACGTAAAGCTATTTTTGATGAGTCTTGGAAGCGGCAGCTTTCAACGTTAGCATCAGAACAATATTGGCAAAGATGTTGGCAAAGACGCATTGATTGCGCGGGGGATTGCTTTGATTGATAGATATTAAAAATATAGAAAAAACACGCTTCATTTATTTAACGAGGAACGGCCAACGCGTAGGCAATAATGACCTATTATTTTAAACAAGTATTCTCGCTATGTTTATAGTATTTAAGTCAGCGTGACAACTTTTATAGGCCAAGAACAGCTGATGATACAAATCGCCCTCTTTTTAGCTCACACCTAACTTCCCCGAAGGGGTAGGCAGAGGAATGCAGAACATTCCCACGATTCACCGGTTACGTTTACGTCCCACTATGTAATA
>DWEI01001489.1:0-16543 GCA_018245875.1 Mysoria ambigua
ATGCCTAACAGTCTTAATTTGTACTACTGTATGATAATACGCTGTATAGTGCGACATAAAATTAACTGGTGGAACGTAGAGATTTCTGGTGAAGATATATAGAGTTTCCGCTGCCTCGGCGTGCACCCATTAAAATTCGCGCACATAAGTACGAATGAATAAAGAACTGAACGCCAAGTAACCAAATCGGAATACACATTGTGTGGCGCGACTAATAGTCGGAAACGTTCACTCCATTATACGCAACCTTTGCATAAGGTGTTGCAAGTCGATTGTGTGTTAACGGCCTAATTCTGACGCCTGACCCGAATAGCTGCAGTATTGTTCGCTGAGCAGCTAATTCGCGTCTCGATTATTGTATCGCGTAAGATAATTTGTTATGTAATCGATTTTACATACTTTTGGTGAGGTTACAATGTTTAATTTTGAATGGCTTATGACGCAAATCGTTGTATGAACTCGCACACGCACATGCGCAGACTGATTAATAACAATATTTTATATACGTCATATGTCATGGTCATATGTAGGATGTAGGATGTAGGATGTAGGGTGTAGGATGTAGAATGCAGGATGTAGGATGTCGGATGTAGGATTTCGGATGTAGGATGTAGGATGTAGGATGCAGGATGTAGGATGTAGGATGTAGGATGTAGGATGTAGGATGTAGGATGTAGGATATAGGATATAGGATATAGGATGTAGGATGTAGGATGTAGGATGTAGGATGTAGGATATAGGATGTAGGATGTAGGATGTAGGATGTAGGGTGTAGGATGCAGGATGCAGGATGCAGGATGCAGGATGCAGGATGCAGGATGCAGGATGTAGGATGTAGGATGTAGGATGTAGGATGTAGGATGTAGAATGTAAGATGTAGGATGTAGGATGTAGGATGTAGGATGTAGGATGTAGGATGTAGGATGTAGGATGGATGGAATGTTGAAAACTCTACTTTAGATTATCATTGCCTTAATTCTACAACAGTAAGTACTTCGACTGTTAAGAGAAATAGCATAATGCGATTATTATCGGAAGATAAATTGCTATTTTCATATATACATCGCTTTACCAATTTATCAACTAATTATTTTATTACTGGAGTGAATCGTATTATATTACTGTTCGCTTTTTACGTTAGTTCGCTGGATATCGTCGTTTTATATGAATTTGGTTATGGCATTACTTGCGTTTTTTTTCATTAATGTAGTTTTGTCTTACGATAATTTACGGCAAAATGTCGGTATAGCCTAATGTACTATGATCATAAATATATGATAGTTTTTTACCTCACACATAAAAATCATCGGCTATTGATTTGATATTCAGGCTCTCGCTCCGCTAGGCTGGGGTCCAAATTTCGACGCGCACCGCTTTACAAAAATGCAAAGGAAACATCCTTCATACAAAATGCTCTCAAAGACGGGTGAAGTCTGCCAACCACACTTGGCTGGTATGGCAGATTATTACGTTAATCTTCTTATTATGTGAGGATGAGTGTATTCGACAGGGAAAAATAAAAGGGTACAAAAACACAATTAATGTATACATTTTTAGAGGCTATAGGGCATAGATACTCGTAACATTTAATAATAAACAGTATTTTAATAAATTAGTGATAAATAATAATAACGAGGAAAAGATAGAGCCTAGCTACGGATTACTTAATGATTTTTGATAGTACATATGTTTACTGCAAAGAGGAAATACAAAATATACAAAGTATGTTTTTTTAATCATGATATTAATGCTTTTATTATGAATATAGCCAAAACATATCATATATTTATTATTTGTCAGTCACATGAGAAAAAGTCTAAAACTTCTTAAGTATGTCATACGCCTTATATGTACAGTTCTCCGATTATAATTATGTGTCACGCGTCATCAGCGATCGTGGATGGATGTCACCTTGCGTCAATCACAGACTTATAAACCAATGCATATTTAGAGCTGCTATTTATATATGGGCGAACGAGATATGTTTATCAGATTTTCTTAAACAAGTCCACACGCAACGTTTCTTTTTTATATCATGATCGTTCAGCGAACAATATACTTATACAATTTACGTACTTCTTACATTAATTTACACATTAGTAATGATGGAATAATTTCCATTTTAATCGGTTTAGTACTTAGACGATAACCGGGTAACTCAGATCGCACACTGGATACAAGTCTGATAGCTAATGAAAAGTATAGAGTGTGCTGTTCTCCTTGTATTTAAGCGCGAAAAAGTCATAGAATAATTATTATTTTTTGTTTAATCAGCGAGTGACTTGCAGGTAATTTAAAGAATCTTACATTACATTTTATCATTTAGTAATATATGTATGTATCCAATAACTGCACTATTGTCAAAAGCCATATACCAACAACATCATAAATTTGTTTGTCATTGCATTACTCTACATCAGTTT
Source organism: Mysoria ambigua (assembly GCA_018245875.1). NCBI lineage: Eukaryota > Metazoa > Arthropoda > Insecta > Lepidoptera > Hesperiidae > Mysoria > Mysoria ambigua. The sequence continues at coordinate 2,424 of DWEI01001489.1, forward strand.
CCTTTCAAAATAAAAATTGTGCAGCATGACATGGAACTTACTAGGCGAATGAGAAAGGCAAACCATAGCTACAGAATCAACAATAGTTGCCAAGATCAGATTAGCAAAGTTCACACGCTTTAGAGTATATTATGGAGAATTTTAAAGTGTAAGTTCTCTTTACATCTATATAGAGTACATATTTCTTTAATGTTACAGTCAGTTATATTTGAGATTATTTACTACATTAACTCGATTCGATTTCTCTTCACGTATTACTCTACAGGCGGTCTAAGTAAGTCTAAAACTTAAGTGCAAATTTATAAGTACAGTACATTACTACACACGAAATGATTAATATATTATATATGGCTATAGCCATGCCTCCGAATCTATTATAGGATTTATAATATAACTGGGGCATCACAGATGTCTATTACTCTGTCTTCGCCCTCGAGGAAATATCGGCGTGATGTTACATTACGCTGTACTTTTTCATTCGCGACTAGGGAGCTCGCAATGTTCGCGTATCTGAGCGACGGGCGATTGTTTAACGGCAACCTTGCATACAGCCGGCGAAGTCACGACTCCGAGCAGCGGAGTCGCGAGATTGCCGGGTGGCGGCGGTGAGCTGGCGCGGGACGATGCTACTAATACGGCACGAATGCGATTGCTTGGCAATGAAGTGCTTGCTACTGCGCAATCTGCGTTCACGGAGTTAGCTATGGTCTGTTCTACGGTGGCTTATGTTGCGTTGTCCGTCACTTGCCGTCGTTGTCCGTTACTACATAGTAGCAGTGTGGGTAGCTTGGTGTAGGTGGGTAGGTTTAGGTAGCTAGGTGTAGGTTGCTAGGTGTAGGTAGCTAGGTGTAGGTAGCTAGGTGTAGGTAGCTAGGTGTAGGTAGCTAGGTGTAGGTAGCTAGGTGCAGGTAGCCACGTGTAGGCAGCTAGATGCAGGTAGGTAGGTGCAGGTAGCTAGGTGTAAAGGAGTACCTATGTTTTAAAAAGTCCTGATTAAAAACTTGCACAGAACAAAATATTTTCAAACCCGCGTGAACCCACCACCTCTCGTATAGTATCTAGAACCACTAACCGCTGATCAGATGGATCAGCGAAATTTATAAGAAGTGCGATAAGAACCCATAACAAAACTTTGTTAGTTCTCTATGTCGTATAAAGCTAACGGAAACTCTTAACCTTACTATGTACTTAGCCTATTTTAATTTACAATCACACAACCCAGTACATAGGCAAATGACATACGAATAATAAACACATAAATTGTAACTTTGTTGAGGTACGAAACAGCTAAGAGATGATTCAAATATAAATATGCACCCACACTGCGGAATTCGCTGGCGGTCGCCAGTGTCGTTATAAAACGCGAGTACCGAATGTGGCGACTGTGCACCGGACATTAATAATGACTTGATGCGCAATGACACGGCGCGGTTATTAGAACGCTGCAGCAATGCAGTTGCAACCTATACGACTACAGGTACAGTCGCGTTCATATGGTATTTAGAAAATGTTATTTTGTAACAAAAACGCCACATCACGCGTCTTGTTCTCATAGATGTAAGCATAGAAGTGTAGTACACTCCTATTTTTCACTACAATAATGTTGCCGTCCCAACAGTGAAATTGAGGTTGAACCTATTACCGTTCAGCTGTCATAAATTCAAACACCAAGCTACTGGTACAATACAATGTCAACTTTTTTTGAGTGCTCCTTAAAGGATCTAACGTGGTGGTATAATTATAATAAAAAATATTATTATTTTTTAATGAGCGGGAGGTCCAAAGTTGAATTCCTGGGTCGGACAATGCAAAGTTTTTCTAATTTAGATTTTCTAGTAGCTGGAAGTCTGTATGTATGTCCGAAGTATAGCAATAGGCTCACCACTTATTCTATAGCGAGACATAAACGTAACTGGTGAAACGTGGGAGTGTTCTCCATTCCTCTGCTCACCTCTTCGGAGATTACAGGCATGATGTTACGTAATGTTGATATTATGTGTGAAGCCATGTTGTATCCGATACTACACATTGGATATAAATTAACCGGAAGTAACATACATATATTTTTTCATTCCGCACTGAGCTTGTTTAAACAACAAATTACCTCAGTAAATTAAGAGAGTAAATGGATTCAAGAGCATTAAACACATCATACGTATCAAAGGAAATACCTATAATTACCTCGAAATACGTGTAAATATTTGACGGGAAAACATCAAACACTAAAAACACTTTTGTCATCGACTGCACTCACATTATCAGCTTATTGGCACACCTACACGGTTCTCGTACGAAACATAAAGAATGGATGTGAAAATGACACGAATAAAACCATGGTAAAGTTTTTTTTTTTTAAATTTCGTATAAATGCACATACATACTTTCATATCAATGTACGTACGAAATAATGAATAATTTTATAATTAATAATGTCTTACGACATCACACGCGGCCATCTGATCCTAAATAAGTATCCAGAGAGTTTTTATTATGGTAACTGACGACTTACATTCTCCTTATGAATACAAACTTATTCAGATGCTTTTTTGTACTTCTGTTCGTAATGCTTCCGTCATGCACGAGTGGTTAGATTCACTATATTCGCTAACTGGACCGGGTTAGTTAGTGTGAAAAATGGCTGTATTGTATTAATTGAACCAGTAAAAAGTGATTTCATTGAAATGAAAATATAATTACGTTGTAAATAACATAGTATGCATTGCATACTTAGATACAAGTATCGAGCAATCAAGATTCAGACACATTCGCGTCAAAACACATTAAGAAATGCGCGATAGCATTCTCATGACAACAATTGTAATTTACAATCTACACTTTATTGGGCCGACTAATACCAGGTGTAGAAATAAGTAATTTGCCGTTACGAAATATTTCTGAAGGCTTTGTGTCTAATCTAATGACGATAATTGCGCCGGCTGAGCCGCGAGCGCAGATATTGTCAGAGTGATGTTATCTGCTTCTCAAGCCTGGGTTTCAGCTTAAAGGGTCCGTATTGCAGAATTAAATCCTACCGCAATATATGTATATAGTGTTTTTATGTGTATTCCGTACATGCGGAGAGTGTTGAGCTGGCAGTATATGAATAGCATTAATAACTTATTACACTGGCTTATAATGAATTGCATTAATAACTTATTATACTGGCTTATACTGGCTTTTATGTATAAAATATCAGTTATTAGATGCGTAAAACATCTTAGGACGTCTTCACACACGATCGATTAATTGCAAACCTGACACGGCCTATGGTGTAATGATCATAAAAATGACATTTGCCGAGGCGGGAATCGAACCTACACGGCTCCCATCAGTCGCGTAGTAAAATGTACGTACAGTCAACGATGCAGGCTTTTAAAAATAAGCGGATAAATATTTTTAGTTAATCGCCGATTTTTCAATTAGGGCTGCTTCTCTACCTGGTAGGGTGTTAGGAAAAAAAATGTATATTACAATATTTCTAAGTGTACCTGCAGTCACGTACAAAACAAAATTATCACGATATCGTTGATAAAAAAAACCGGGGCGATTTAAAGTAATTATGTATATTATGTGATAATTTAACACACATAGTATCCGTTTTGAATATTTGTTCGGTTTTGGCAAGTTTTTTCAGACTTGTAGGTGCTTTTTTCATAATAATGGGTTACTTCGCGTTCCCATCGTTGTGTGGCGGTCTTTGATGCTTGTCGGTGGCTTATTATGTTGACTGTTAACTTTCACTAACAAGTTGGAAAATAGCTTGTTTATCAAACAATCTGTTGAGTTAGTGGTGGCGGTGTAAGCTGTTTAACTCCCCTCTTGCGTTGAGATACCTGATCGCAAGTGTATTGTAACGATTTTTTATTCCGAGTGAACTAATATTGTGAGACCTTTTTTATTTAAGTCGGGGACATTTTTAGAAACATACAGATTTCACGAGTGGTCGCTGCTGTCCGTAGACAGATGAAACTGATCTTAAATAATATTGTAGAGATAGAACCTTAAGTCAAATTATTTTCTCACAGTTTCCCTAACTTCCTAAATAATAAAACAGCGCTGCTTAGCCGCTGCAATAGAAGCTGTTACGCTGATTCCTAACCGGGGTTTATCATGGTTTGTAAATGGATGGTGGGTATATTTTTTGTTGTTATACATTGGATTGACTGGTAGAAAATGCCAATTGGCATTAAGTCCGTCCTTTGTAAATAATAATTTTACAATAAAGAATAAATAAATAAATAAATTACGTTCCATCCGCTAGCATAAAAAGCCAATTGTGTTAAACATACAGCAATGAATGAGTTACTATTGTGACTGCAATAATGTTATTAAGTCATTATATGAACGATTGATTCGTTGGTCAGGTTCGTTGCAAATGCGACTGTCAATCAAGGGGACCCCGGTTCAAATCCCGGGTAGGGCACTATTGCATTTTCTAACTTATATAATAGGTGTCCGGTGATAGCCGTAAGCTCACCACCTATTCCATGGTGGGACGTAAACGTAACTGGTGAAAAACTAGATAGAGAGTAATATACTTATCTGCCTAACTCTTCAATGGTTACAGGCGTGATGTTATTTTAGTTACGTATAAGAATGAGATATGGAAACCATACCGATTCTAATTGCAAATCCGTTATAGATATGTACAAGGGAATGTATTGATGCACATACAAATATCTAAATTATTTCGTAATACTGCTGTATCATGTGTAAATTGATAAATTCGTTACTAGATTTATGCCGGCTTATTTGCTTTGTCTTTGGCGTGTTCTTGTAATTCAATATTCCAATTAATAATAATAATAATTGTTTATTTCTGCAATTTGAGATACAAGTATACTTTATTTATAGTTAAGTATACTTTAAAGTCTTTTAGAATTCTCAAGTTAATTTAACATAATCACCTACCGCCTGCGTCTGAATTTGCAGATTACTTATGTTTTTGCTATAGTGTTATCATTATATGTGTCCCTTGAAACAAATGGTTACACGTTATCAAATGACATAAAAATAAATTTCCAAAAATTTAACTCATTTAAATTAACTTTCGCACTTAATCTACATGTGTCTCGTGAGCCAGTTCCTGGTTTTTTCGAATTGAAGTAAAGTAAATAAAAAATTGTTCAAACACCTCCACGCGAGTGCGCTAGCAATAAGGCTCTATCACCGCTTCACCATCTTATCTCGGCCAATTTAAATAGAGCTTGAATATTCATGAACCCCCTTAACACTCCCGGCGCACGCAACCATTGACTGAACCGGGGTAACGTGGAGTTGAGAGTGATATTACTTAGATGTAGTCTCCCCCGAGTTGCGATTTAATAGATTCCTCTAAAAAACTTTCTTTTTTTTTTAAATTTTTTTGCAAGACGATTGGAATCTGAAATGAGATTGAAGTGGGTTATTATAACGTCCATGCAAATCTTGGTAGATGTCTTAAAATTACTTATTTAGATGGTCAGTTTGTGCTTATAAATAAATTCGCCGTTATAAATCACTCGATCGGTAGGAGCTTGTAAAGAGGAGCCTCAAGTAGGCCTGAAAGTAGTCGAACCATTCCGACAAAAACACACATGAGTTAGGTAGACTCATAATTCAATTACTCTAGCACAGAAACATAGCACAAGAGAAATACTGAGTAAACGTACTGAATACCCAACAACGGACCATGTTTAATACGTTAATACGGCGAGGTGTAGGTTTATTTTGGATTACTGTTTCATGGAAATGAGACTGATACGGGTTACACAATATCAATGTGGATAGCCAAACGGAGAATTTCAACCTTGGACTTGATAGCGCTATCTATTATAACCAATAAAGGCTATTTGACATTTTACGATTACTGTATTGGTACGCGCACCACGCCAAATGTAAACAAATAAATTAAAATAGTATAATCTTTGTAGCTTTGTAGCTTTCTCACGGTCTGGAGTTAATTATTATTATTCATGATAATGCATTGTACTCATAACTTTAATTAGGATATTCTGTGCTGTAGGTGTTCTAAGCACATTTAAATATAATAAACAATCGATCAGTCGATAACTTAACCAGCTGATCGATTCGTCGGACGATCGATCTATCGATAAATCTACCGAACGGTCAGTCAATTAAATAAAAAAGAAACAATATTTTAGCAGTTACAGTTTATAATCAACCGAAAGAAGTATCGTTTATCAAAATATGTTTGACATTATTTAAAAACAATCACAAAGTCTGCTAAGTGAGACATGTTACGTCATCCGTATAAATCAAACGAGGCAGCGCCAGACAAGACGTGGAATGCATTAATGATTTTATGATTGCGATTATTGATTCATTGTGGTCTTACAAGTGACGCTTAAGTCAGTGGTGATAGTGTTAAATTAAAATATATCTAAATTTCTTACTTTCTGTATAAACTAAACATAGTTGGCATTATTTAGAAAAGAATAATAGCATAAATAAGCAAATGTTTTAAAATGCTAACGTTTAAGAGAAATATGAAATTAAAATGAACGTTTGTTGGCGCACTTTAAAAACAGTGCTTGAATGTAGCTAATTAATAACCATCAAAGCATCCAGAAATTATGTAAAATGTAAAACAAATCTTCGTAGAGAATATTAACAGTATTGGACTACGTCGAAAAATTGTGAAACCCACCTATCAATGATTGACAAGGATCAAATTTACATCCGTTGTTTAGAAATCCGTAAAAATTACTCTTTACTTTTATCTTTACTACCCTTCAGCCAAAGTGATGTTGCACGTTACCTTCTACTACGACGTTTAAGAAATTGCAATGGAAGTAATATAATCATTGGCAAATAGGGCTTCACAGGTTTTGGTGAAGTGAGTATTCCAAACGTGCATTTGTTTTCGATATACATAAAAAAGCTGGAAGAACTCTGAATCCGATGCCGGTAGTCATCTACTCACCAGTATTTGAAATGGAAAGACAATGTCGACCACTCCATTATTCATGCCGAGAGGATTGTCCCTTAAGATCTTTCAAACAATCAAGGTTCTTAGACGCGATATAGGTTTAAAGCCGAGCGAACTGTTCTTGTATTCTATTTGATGTAAGTCTACGCTCACAATTGAGACATTCAATTTGATTAACGTTTAAATTTATATAAAAATAATCTCACATAATTAGTGCAGTTCTGCTCGGTTTACGGCAATAGGCTCATTCTTACCCAAAGGAAGAGTTGTTGTGAGTTGTGGTAGGAAGTTAAAGAAGAAGGAAGGAAGGAAGGAAGAAAGGTTGAAGAGGAAGAAGGAAGTTGTGAGATAACATTTTCCTGCCTCTCCCTTCGAAGAAATACAGGACTGTTATGTTGAATTAGTCAATCAGTTGTTACATGATTGTAAAATGTTTAAAAAAACTTATCTACAATCGTGTCTCTGAAAAGTTTTCGTTGCTGCTATCATAGTGGAGACTTGAACATCTATTCAGTTTGGTTAGTATAAAGACAGATGAAAAATTGTAACCAAGAAACAGAGGGTCATGGACAAAGACTAACGATTCCTTTTTAATGGTAACAACTTGATTTAGTACAAAAATAATCAAAACATAATATGCCGTATAATTTTAACTCTTGTGAATAATTTTGCGTGTATTCAGTCGTTAGTGAGTGAATGGCAACTGGAGTTGCTTAACGCTATAGAACCTTTTGCGATGTACAACGTTAACGAGGTGTTGAAAAAATTTATATATTTCTTGAGTAAATCGTGTTTAAAAAGTTACAGATTTTTCTTAGTATCTTAGTGGGTCGTGGGTTCAATTCGTACGTACAAATATTTTTACCATGAAGACGAGCCTAATTTTTAGTTTGAGTTAAGATTATCTACGTAAGTATGTATTAAAAAAACTTTTGTACTTTATTATCCGTTTGGTTATCACGGTACATAGTACTATATTGTATGCAGGTTTTACCGAACTAAGAATCACTTGGGAATTTATTAGTTGTTCAAATATAATATTCTTATTATAATCCTTTTTAATAGACACGAGGTCTTGCTAGTGAAGTGGTGGTATCGCGAATTAAATCGCAACGTAAGCAATCATGTCTATTATCGATCATACATACAAATAAATACAAATAATACATACGCATACGAATTATTGTTACTTAACGTTATAAATTTAGCAAAATACGCGCAGCCAACCTCATTGCAACGATGAGAGCAATGGCGCAAACAGAAGACCAGCGACCTATACATTACCTGAACTATTCAGATCTGTGTTACGCAAATTATTCTTATGAATGCCGCCCTCACCTCCGCTCAGACTGCAACTGACCAACCACATTATGGCGTAACACCACACGCACGAGTGGGTGAACGAGATATTATATGCGAAACTGAAAATGTTAGAATTGTTAGTGTACCACTATAAATGGTAATCGCGAGTATGATCCTCTCCCAACTCGTAGTTTCGAAATCCGAAGGTACTAGGACGGAATTTCATGTAAATTCCATCATGGATTTCATATCGAGCAAGTTCGACCGACCGCTGCCAGCGGCCGGCGAAACTGCGGACCATCGGGTGAACGGCCAGCCTTCATCACGTTTAAGGTTGTCGACTATTTAAAAGTAAATGTGAAATCAGTATGTTATTATTGGTGACATTTATTACTGTTGTATTAATTTTTTTAGGGCTTTCATTTTACTTATATTATTGTTGAATTTTTTTTTATATTGTTATTCTGTTTTTATTGTTATTTTGTATTTATGCATTACCTACAGTTTTTATTAAAGCTTTTATTAATCTGTATAATCCATGTCATTTGTATAATCCAGTAGGGGTTTGAACCTCTCGTCATCCCAATCGGCAGTCACGTTTGCAACCAACACGACCAACGAGACAGTCTGATGTTCTCGTCAAATCAATTGATTTGCGATACAAATGAATCCAATCTAAAGTTCAAGGTGGAAAGTGCAATTGTCAAAACAATTTCGTCAGATTTTTAAACTGGTTTTCAAAACAATCCGTTACACGATGTAATGGCCTCGATTTAAAGTAATTTTCGTCTTAGACATAACATTGCACAAGTTTACAATGTATTATTCGATTATTTAAATGTACATTGTGAGAATTCTAAGGTCATTGTTACAAGCTTGCAAAAATGTATGTATGTAGAGTCTTGTGTAAACACGGCCGCGTTGGCTAGTATGAGGAATATAGAATTTGGACTATCATAGTTAATTTATAAATAATTATAAAATTTCGACAAGTTATCACATGTCATTTAGCCTCCTCGCACTTGTCAACATTTCTTATTTTTACTCTATTTAATTCATTTTATTTTATACATTTCATGGATTCCTTATTTCTTCAGTGAAATTAATCTTTTTCTTCTATTGCTTGTGTTTATAATACAGGCATGATGTTATGTTTATTTATACTTAAATAACAAGTTACTACATTTTCTATTGTACCTGCCGTAAACAAGTATTAAAACCTAACTTAACTTTCTACAATTATCTTTCCTCGAGTATCTTTGTGCGGTATAAAATTTTTATACATACATACATACAAATTAGAAAGTTTCACGAATTAAATTCACGGTAACATATTTCTAGACCGAAATGTTAATTAAAATTTTGTTCAATGTATGTTTCAATGTTCAAATACTGAAAATTGTTGTGAACAACTGGCGAAATGTCGAACGCGAAACTTTTCAAAATCCGCACAAGTCTTGGGGCTTATTAATTCTTTACCGAAAACGACACGTGTACGTCCCCCGTCTACATATTTAATCAACCTCTCAACATTTGGCTAAGGAAATATTTAAAGGCCCCGAGATAAAACTCGAACAAGTCGGGAATTTCAAAATTCAAACGAGAAGTTCCGACCCTCAAAAGTTTGGCCCCGGCTGGTGAACATGTTACAGCAGGCCACAAGAATTTATCAATGAAAGAACATTTTAATTATTTCATAATGGTAATAATTTATTGATCGAACTCTTATTAATAATCACTTATTACAATAGTAATTCCTTTAGTCGTATTAAAGATTGTTCTTGACAGTCTTATTATTTATATTAGTCTCCTTATGATCCAAATTGAAACGTAATATGAGAGTGGTAACATCGCGCCTGTAATTCGCAAAGAGGTAAGACGTTCATTTAAACGTACAGGTTGAATCTACAATTTCCATACACAGAGCATCCATACACATTCCGAGCTACTGTTAAGAATTTCACCTTGAAAAGCCTGACAGTGTACGACTCGCAAACCACAGAACCTCTCAGTCAGTCAGTCCCTGAGACAGTCAAACGTATTTGTACGGATTGCAATTATGTATAAAAACGAATGTTATTAAAATTAACTATTGACATCATGATTGCATAACAAGAAGTCAGGAAATTACATTGTTTTCTAATCTAATATTTGCCATCACTTATTTATAAATTGCGTACTTGAAAGTGACCGAAAGACACTTTAGGAGGGGATTTTGTTATTATTTTGTTGTCCAAAAACTAAAATTTAATTGTCTTTTTATGCAAAAGTCAGTTCAAAATATTCCGATTCTAAAAAATCTAATATAATAACAATTATATGGTACATACATATGAGGCATTAAATGCTGCTTGTGCACACTGACGAGGTCGGCCGTCCGACAGACACTATCAAAAACATTTACGACGTAACCAAGGTGCATTAGGCGTTATTTATTCCAAAGATGACCTTTGAAACTCAAGTGTGGTGAGTTTTGTCTTTCTTATCTGTCAGAAAGACGGCTAACTTTTGGCAGTTATCTGATAAGAACGACAGTGGCAGCTGGTGGGTCGAACTATTGTCGATATACCACTCTCAAGTCACACAGGCCGTACATTGTAAAATATTTATGGCAAGTCAGTGACACATGCAGGTACAACTATGTTTATTGATCGCTTCATTACTGAACAGATTCAATTGGACATTTATCATTCACTAAAATTCGAAACGCCACACTCTCTCCAAGTATAATGTTAGTGATGTAGTGCGAAGTAAGATATTCAAATTGTTGTGTTGTGTTTATGCAAATAAAAATATTTTTCTAATTCACACCTTGAGTCGAGTCCCCCGGTCCTGAGTTGGACACTAATAAATTTTTCTCTTTTACATTCTAATACTGATTTGGGGCGTGGACATATGCCCGGTGTATAGCAATAGGTTCGGTGAGCCTATTGCTTTACACCGGTGGTGACCTATTCCATAGTGGGACGCATTAACGTAACTGGTGAAACCAGGGAGTGTTCTACATTCCTCTACCTACCTCTTCGGGGCTTACAGGCGTGAGTTTACGTAATTGTTCATGTCTTATAATCATAACTTTTTATAATCGTAAAATAAAGTTTTGTACTCTATGTGTAGGTATACGGTATAAACCTTTTTTTCGTTGTGATTTTGTTGCTTTCTTTACTTGCTTGCTGCACGTAACTTAAGTTGTCCTAAGCGGCAGTCTTGTACATAAACATCCCTCAGTATCCACCTTTTTATATCGCGCGAAGTTGGCCAGTTATTAGGAGCATGAGTTACTTTAATACAATAGTTACTTTACTTTAACACCATTAATACCATTCCATTCCATCCCATTCCATTTCATTCGAAATTAATTCCAACATGGCCGAAGTTATTGTAACTTTGGATACCTTGTTATTATGCATGCATGAAGGAAGGAATATCTATGCTCGTAGTCTTGAATAAGTTAGTTCTCACTTTTGCTCCGGGACGTCTGCATCTGCGGATCTTCGGTTTGTATTCAATATTAGTTCTCGAAGCCCACTTTTGCAAACTAAATCAAAAATTTTTAGTTTAAACTAAGTTAGCTATTTTAATCAATTCGCGAATGGATTGTTTTGAACGAGATGTGCCAGTTTTATTAATAACTATCACTTTTACGGTTTTATAATAGTGAGCGATAAATACAATGAAACTGGATACTTTTTTACTGCGGAAATTTTAGAATATCTATCAAATTCTTGTTCAAATTGAGATGTTGGTCACTTTTACAATTAAAGTAAATAAAATTTCTCTTTTAAACTAAGTCATTTGGACTGATATTTTAAAAGTTTTCACGGCAAGAATGAGAATGGGATGGAGCGCTATTAACTGCCTACAAGGAGTGTAGCTGCTGATATTTACACATACCTGTCATTAGTAACACAGTCGGATTTATTGAGAATGCTCTGTCACGTACCTTTATCTGCCAGACCAAATTCCACGACTGAAGCCGCGGGGAAGCTCCGGTATATCATATTCACACTGAATGTTGAAGGTTGAAATGTCAATACTTTTTTGGTAATCTATTAGCAGTCTGTAATGCAGACGAAATTTTTGATACACAACATTGTTTGTGGTATGAAGGGGTGATGGAAAGAATTAACTATTATAATAAGTATTATATATACGTATGCTAACTCTCGGGAGCATGATTGCACGATATATTGATCCTATACGTTTCGCACGGTTGTTCGTACTGGACCACATACGTAAAATTGATACCAAGGTTACCTGTGAACCGAGGTAAACTGTAATGTATTTTGTTTAAAGATAAATAAGAAATTGAAGAATGAATCAATAAGAAATTGAATAATGCCAAAATAAGAAAATGAACAATAAAAAATTAAGAAATTGAACATTGAAATAACAATAAATTGAAGAAAGCAAAAGTTCTAATTAATATTAAAGGTTTATAATAACTGTAACAAGAAACGTATCAATAAGTAAATACGTAAATTGAATGGAACAATTGAAAGTTTACATACATACTCACACACATGCAACAGCTGGTTTTACAACGAATTGTTTAATTTCATTGTGTAAATATTGTTACACCGCGGTCCACAACACACTAGACATTTTAGTACGGTCGCCTGGTATTTTGTATGTGTTAATTCGTGTATGTTATAATGTAAATTGCATTGTCCCCAATTGTAGCCAAATTATTTGTATAATATGCATATTGACGCAGCTGTTAACGCTACACGAAATAATAAAGCTTGTGTAGTTTCAAAACAAACACGTATCTCTCTACCTTTGATGTATCGAAGCGAATGAACAAATAAAAATAATTTCCGTTTACATTTCGAAGACGTAATATTTTAAATACGTTTCCATGTATGTTTCCTTTCCCCTAAGTGCTATAAAGACCTTTTACGATTCGTCGAGTGAAAAGGAACGCATTGAAGTTATTACTGCGTAATATTTATTCAGAGAGGCTCAATAATGAAAATATTCTATTCAAGGACCATTTTAGGTTTTCATCTCATTTACGTATTGCGAGCGATCGATCGAAAATATTGCCTTATTCAAAGACACGTGAAAACATTAACTCAAAAGCGTTTGACATAATTGACTTATTTAAAACGTTGAGTTATTTAAAACGGCCTCGTTGGTCGTGTTGGTTGCAGGTGCGACTTTCGATCGGGAGGTCCGGTGTTCGATTCCCAGGTTGAACACTGCAAAATTTTCTAATTTTTCTAGTACAGTTTGGAGTCGGGATACGTGCCTGAAGCATGGCGATAGGCCCACCATCTAATCCATAATGCGACGTAAGCGTAACTGGTGAAACGTGGGAATGACCTGCATATCTCTGCCTACTCCTTCGGTCGTCACAGGCGTTACGTTACGTTCATTGCGATAACTATAAATAATATAAACGCCAAAAGTTATTAGTTTTATGTGGGCATTATGTTCGGTCATTAAACAAAATGTAATGAATGGCTTTTCTTTTAAGACATTTTGATTTGTTGATAACTTAATAACGGATACAGAATATTTAGGGTAACGAGAAAATCTATCAAAACCACGGTATCGTGGCCGTTGAATAAACAGTAAAATATTGATTTTAAATTACAAGCCTCTACATTTACTTAGTAACGTTTATAGTTTACAACTTAGCAGTCAAATCGTATCTTTGTGAAAGCCCTGTTAGTATTGACTCAGTACTTACGTTGAAGTCGGTTTATGTGTGTATAACTGTGGGTAAAATAAGTGTATATTTTTAAAGGTAGCATTTAGTCAGTTTATAAAAATATACAATATAATTTATAAAATAAATATTGTTATGTGGAGGAGGCGCGGCAGGTCTGTAAGGATAGAGATATTTGGCACTCCGTGCTCTCTGCCTACCCCGTAAGGG
>DWEI01001490.1:0-16541 GCA_018245875.1 Mysoria ambigua
GTTTTTTTAATATTTTAATGGTAATCAATTACATTATAAATAGTGTATGTTATCATAAATACTGGTAAATATTAAATTTACAATAAAATGTACCAGTTAGATTCCATTATATAATTAATTAAAAAAGTTCATAACTGTATTAAGCATTACTTTGGATAAGTCCACAGTTACATTACATTTTAACAGTTTGAGTACTACGAGTTTGAGTATTACTTTGTAACATTTTAATACAAATATATATGGCTCTCACGGAATATTATGAAGTTCGTTGGCGTGATGTATCAAAAAATTACGCTAATAGCCTATAGCACTTCGGTTATTTCAAATTATCTCCTTAGGAAATTTCATAAAAAATATGCTTAGCGCTTTTGATATAAAACCCAGTTGGATAGTACAGCTGGTGATAACATTTTTATTGACAGCGGATAGCTTAATTGATTGATAGCAAATTTCCTTTTTATGGTATTAATGTATTACTGCCTGAGTGTCTAGTTATGGTTTCGAGTAAGGATTAGTGCCCGGTAAGTGGCAAAAAGTTCATCACCTATTCCATTGTGAGACGTCAATGTAACTGGTAAACTATGAAGACTACACTCCTTTGTCCACCTTTTCGGGGATTACAGGCGTGATGTGTTTTAACAAATTGTAACCCCTTTTTATGTTAGCATTTCCGAAAACCAGATAACCAGTTCAAAAGTGTAAATTTAATGCGTTAAAGGAAGCTGAACCTCAAGCTTCCTTCCTCATTTATGGGCTTTTGGGGAGAAAAGATTGATGGTGCACGCTTGAACGTTCTAATACAACTCTTATCTGCTTAAAAGTGAGGAATTATAGGGTTTGCCTAAAGTTTTTCTCTAACTCTACATTAAAATGCTTCGACGATGCCTATATCTTGGTATTATAATTTTAATTTTTTAGGCCTAAGTAGTATCTAACGTCAGCCTTTTAAATATTTTTTCAAGTATAATTCTTAAAGTGGGAAAGGGTAGTGCATAAAAATATCTTAAATTGCAAAGAACGATTACATGTATGTAGAAAGAAATGTTTTTTTTCACCTACAATGACCAGACACTCTAAATTTTTCCTACCTATCTCATATATAAATAAAAAGTGACAAGGATTTCGGTATACGAGAACGAAAACTGTCATTAAGTCTACTAACGTCTACAATCGAATGAACGGTACAAACAAAAGTAATTCTTAGGATACGTTTGAATATGAACCTTATGTCAATGCTGTAAGAGTGAATTGAGAAAGCGGTAGGATAAATTTGTTAAAGCTTTCAATATGTTTTAAATCGAGTCGTCGCGTGTTCGAAACCATTAAACCGTTAATTAGTCAGGTTAATGATTTGCCAATTGTCTATAATTTGGTCGATATCAACTCGATGGATATATAATTATATTACCGTGTAATAAAGTTTCATTTAGATTGTATAAAAAAGCATTCACGACCGAACTCAGTACCTATCCTAACTTTTTTTTGTACGGAATTGTATTTTGATTATTATAGATTTTGAAATCTCAGGGGTAATCATTTTCCATGTTGCGTTGTTGCTTTATTAAAATCGTAAATCGTGGGAGTCGTAATTTATTAACGGAATTGTTAGTAATTTGTTTATTTGAGCTGTTAAATTTACTGTAAACATTGTTTAAAAAATAAATATATTGTGTAAATACAGTAAAGGTTATTATAACTCAGTTATTGCTCTCTATTTCATTCGCTTGCTAACAAAAGTAATACACATATGTATAACCTTTGTAGGCGTCATTTGAGGTGTTGCCCTTAATCACCCTGTGGTTGGATGCAAAGAACTGAAGATCAAGCTCAGTGGCGTGCTATTGGAGGGGCCTATGTCCAGTAGTGGATGACAACAGGCTGATGATGATAATGATGATATAACCTTAATGTCTTATTTTACTTTTACAAAGATTGGCTAAACAAGCATCATGAGTAACCAACATACTAAGATTCCTCTGTCCGCTCTCCTTGCTTTAAATTTTGATAAAATCCCTAGATTTTCGATAATATTTCTAGATGCCCAAAAATCTAGTGACTAGGTTCGTGTTATTTTTTTGGTTACATAACACACCAATGGTATCTTAGTTGATCATAGATGGCGCTTATTTCTTTTTAATAATTCTCCTCCGAAATAACCACTATTATTATATATTTCGATGCCATGTGTTTTTGTCGTGATGTTTTTCGTAATTACCACTTATGTATGCAGCCGTCAATATTTTATTATAAACAATTGTTATTGGATACACACAACCCTTAATCCAAAGTAGATTTTTCAGTACGAACTGATGGTATGATCATCATTTTACAGTCCACTGCCGGACATAGACCTCTGGAAAGTTCTGATCTCATGGTATCGCTTTATAGAAATTGCTCAAACCTCCTAAACATATAATGTTACTCAACAATGTATAAACATGGGAGCATAAAAGGAAACCTGTAAAGCAATACATCAGAACATTGTCCACAAACAGACCCGAGGAAAAAAGTTGCCTCAAGCCACGACATGAAAAGGATTGTGTTAAAGATTTATAGGGGAGTTTTCTTATGATTTATGTTACCTCTGGCCGCCCATATATTGAGGAGTTCTAAGTACATTGGACGCAAAAGAATTATAAAACTTATTACAAGGAAAGAAATGAACTATATTTGCGCAAAGATATTGTGTGATACATAAATTTGGTAATTAAATTGGGATACCACAGAAACTAAATGACACTGGACAATTTAATATCTAGACATAATGTAATAAATACTACATGACATATTGTAATGTGTTTAAGTGGGGTTTTAACATTTTGCATTTTCAGCGACGTTAAAATAACGTTGATTGTGGATTTGATTATTTTCAGCTCCTTGGTAATAGAACGGGAGGTATTTAGTGCAGATCAAAATAAGTCTATTACTGGATGTAGGCGTTCCCGAGTGAGCGCAGTTGTGCAATTTCTAGGCATTATCGGAGTATCTCCTAAATGACACTTATTATTACCGAAAAAAAAACTCTTTACATCGATAGCTCTCAATAAAAGCATAGCCCCAAGACTCATTTCCGTACATGTTTGCGCACTCTACTCGCAGCTGTAGGACTCTCGCCGGACGTAATCCCTGACGTTTGATTGATTGTCGTATCTTTCAACTCGCCTTTCTGCCGTTCTATATAATTCACTAGCTTCTGCCTTTGACTTAGTACGGAAGGACTAGGGTTACAAAGCAATTTTTAATTACGGTCTGATTGGAACTCATTACCGGGCTTGACTAGCAATGACTTTCTTGCCATTAACCGGAGAGTATTGTTCCCAGTACCGGTTTTAGTAGACTTGTAGATTTACTGTTTTTGTATTGTTTGTTTTTATACCGTACGGCAAGTTTAGAACCACCATAGATATAATATACTTATTTAACGCAGGTTTTACTTCACGCCTGTAATCACCAAAGAGGTAGGCGGAGGAAAGCAGAGCACTCCCACATTTCAACAGTTACGTTTACATATTTTAACACAAAATTTTCTACGAGGTCTACATCTGTCTAGGCCACGAGCTAAAATGATATGATTGTAGGAAAACGTTGGCCCTAATCCATGACGTTTGATTGATCGTTCCTATCTTTCATCCCTCTAGTAAGAGGCAGTGGCATATCTGCAATATATTTTAGGATTGGATTTCTTTGTAATATACGTTTCTGTGGACTTTTGCTTATAATTTCTGATTGGACGATTTGGTTAGAATTCTTAAAGGATAACTACCTACTCCATTGTTTAGTTGTAATGGATGTCTAAATGGGGAACGATATCATGATTATACCTAAGTATGAGTATGTATACGAACGGAACCAGATATGAGAAGTTTAGGGTTAACTGTCCGATCATTACAGACTTCTTTGTTAGTCGAGCGGTTGTAAGCGCAATCGCTGATCGAGAACGCCTAGTTTCGAAGCCCTGATTGGATGCTCTTGAGTTTTTACAACATGAAAGTCCTAGTAAATAAATTAGGATCAAGTCTGGTTTTATGACAATAGGCTCACCGCCTATTCTGTTGTGGTAAATAAACATAACTGCTAAAACTGCACCACTCTGCCTACCTATATTGGGAATAACCCTTATTAATTTATATTCAATTTTTACTTTATAGGTTAATATTTTGTCGCAGTCCTATCAAACGGGAAGCAAAGATACGTCCGAAATTAGGTCGCACATGCCAAGCTAAAGTCTATTCAACCTTATCTTACGAGTTCTAGGTTATATGTTTTCAAGAACTTACATATCAGTAATGGGTAAATAGCAGACGGCAATAATATAAGTAAAATTTAAAGTTTAAATAAAGGTACCAGTAATTATAATATATATCTATTCCTTTCATTTATTAATTAATAAATTTAATTGTTACCATTAATTCAGCTTAATATTTGCAAATAACTTGCACGTTATAACACGAACGCCTTTAATTCGAAACACAAATCGTGCACTATATGTACGGTATTCTTACAAGTGCTTGCAAAGATCGTACGAACAGGGCAAGGCTCGCTGCGATCGCCCGATGTGAATAAAAATTAACAAGCTCCGTACGGAATAAATCAGATTTAATGCGCAAAAGGTCTTTCTGAACATCCCGGCCGACATTCTTATACAGTGGACATCATGTTGACGTAATGTACCAGCTCTTGCCTGAGGCTTCTCCGCTCTCTATCGGGTTCATGTTCGATATTGCCTCATACATTGTTAAGTATTATATTTTAAAAAGTATATTTTATGTGTAGTATTTTGAAATATTCTTAGATATACCGGTATAATAATAATTATTATTATTATATGCGTTTTGAGAATAACACGTTCAATCATAATTATGTATATAAAAGGTCTGATGACAAACTATGATACTAAACTATCTTTTTAATACAGTTTTGAAATTTATAATATTTGTAAAGCGGTAGGTGTTGAATCATATTGATTTTGATATTTCGAGACAAATAAGCTCATAAATCCACTTCTATGCTTCAAGAAGGTTTATGGGCTACGTCCACATCATAATTTTAGATCGGCAAATAAGTTCTCTGTATTCCAGACATGAAAGTTAATATTATAAAATACAGCAAGGTGTGACACAGGAGATTGGCGAGTCATTTTTCAAACACATTATGGATTTGAGGGTTTACGAGTAATCATAGAGATTTTGGAACCGTTTGAGTAATGCTTGTATTTTTAACACCAATATAGATAACCTCATGCGCGGATATACCCGGAGGCGTAAGCGAAGGAATGTATTACCAGGAAGTATTACCAGGAATGTATTACCAGGAAGGACTTACCATTACGTTTTACTACTTAATTATATTTAAGATCAACCTCAAATATAATGAAAATATCTATGGAGGTACACAAAGTGAATAAAGTGAAAATGTTTCCAAAGGTGTAAACAGCGCCCATGTATTCTAGACGCCACCCGTAAGTACGGTCCATGATTGATAGACGTCGTAGAATTAACTCAGCGCGGCTTTGAAGGCAAGAAAGGGACACGTGATAAGTTGGATTCTGTGTGGGCGAGACGCCGAGACCATTCGCGGTTTGATAGGAGTTATTAACAGCTCTGTAAATTGTAATATTGGGTGTTCTAATATGTATTTCGAATTTGTGTAATCTGAGCAAAATTTTCTGTCAAAGACGAAGTTGAATTTATTTTCTGTTTAATATATGAGTATGACGAATTTTCTTTGATACTTTTCTTTGCTTTCTTTTAATAATTAGATACCTGAAAAACAGTAATGATATTACGAATATCACTAAGAGCACGATCAAGAAGACGATTCTACTTTGTTTTAGGTTGCCAGAGTTGTTTTCTTTTCTATGGTACACAAAGAATAACATGTTTTTTGTTTTACTGGGGGAGGGGGGGACCTTCTAAAGGTACCCAATATCCTGAAACAGATATACAGAGCTCAGACTTCCTTCTAGTCTGTTACGGCATGCAGGAGACACCGTAGTTCATAATCTGGTTCCGAGGTACAGGGACACGCCTCGTAGCCTAGGTCGCATGTTTGACTTTTCAGGTTAAATATCTCTTGCTGTAATGGTTTTCAATATAAATAGTTTATTCTTATTATAGTTTCAAATATAAATTTAAGTAACACGTACTGTGCTAGGTTATGAATTGTACTAAGTTATATTAAAACTCTACAATTATGAACACCACACAACATAGTTTCGTTGCTCGTCACGAGGGCGTTACTTAAGATTTATTGTGAAACATAAATTCTAGATTCTCAATAAAAAATCAGGTATAGCGTTAACATTCCGTTAGAGGCATCAATTGCCATATCGTTGACCTGCACAAAAGATCGTGGGATGGATTTCTCAGCCAAAACACAGACATCTATCTAAATGGCAAATTCAGTTGTTTTAATGGTATCTGTGATACCCAAAGATTATTAAACGTTTTCCTTCGGGTGTAAGAGAATCAATATTTTTAAATTTCTTAAAGTTGCTTGTACAAACATTACAATATATCATATTAAACCCTCGACGGACGTGAAGTTTAATTTGTACCAGGTGCGCCAGTAACTTGAGCAGTTAAAGTGATATATTGAAGGAAGGGTTTCCCCAAATTTTCTTTTCAACTATTAAAAAAGTAGTTTTTGAAACTTCGCAAAGAATGTTGTGAAAATTGTTATATGAGCTAAATGGAAAATTTAATTTATAATTGTTTTAAAAATTATTTCTTTTAGTCTGTTACATACGATGTAATGAAAAAGTAATTGATTTCATTTGTTTTATTAATGTACTCGACTTTAAAAAAAAATGATATTACAATATAATACACCGCTTTGATTGATACTTGTGTATTCTTGAAATATAGAGCCGTCATCGTTACATAAATGTTCATTTTCTTTTTTGTTTTTTGATTTCAGTATTTGAATAGATCTTTGAATATTAATATAGTTCCTAGAATCTGCATACCTTTTACAGTAACAATTTTTGAAGAAGTCTGTCATCAGAAGAAGCCTATAGAACGCTGCCACACTTACTAGAAATTTTAAAATAGGCCTGAGATACTGATTCATGGCAGTCTTAAAGTCATATTTCCTCAAGATTTTATAATGTAACTTCACGCCTAAATTTGCCGAAGGAGTAGGCAGAGGAATGCAGAACATTCCCACGAATCACCAGTTACGTTTACGTCCTACTATGGAATAGGGGGTGAACCTATTGCAATGCATCGGACACATATCCAGACACATACCCCGAACCACTACCAGAAAAACCAAATTAGATAATTTTCTGGTGTACAACCCGAAAATCGAATCCGGGACCTCCCGATCGGCAGTCGCACCTGCAACCAACACGACCAATGAGGCAACCAACATTTTGTTGTTTGATAAAATAACCGATAGGCAATTTCTTTAAAAACCAGAGACCCATCCAAAAGCACACCGCAGAGCCATGTCAGGATTCGGATCCGATCCTTTATAGGAATAAAAGCTGGATAATATTTAGTCACCAGAGTATCCCTAGCTCAGTTCATGCACCGACATCAATATATACAAGCAAGGCAACGTAATACATAGTGCAATAATGATCGAACGTCAGCTTCACCGAACAGAAGCGAATAAAAGCCTGATTAATCAAAAAAATTCAATTCCAAAATTAAACTGCAACAGCCGACAGGACCAAATGCAAAGATTAAAACTTACTTATTCACGCGAAGATTCGTTAAAATCATCAATTTCGACGTACACGTACGGCCGCAGAAAGTGTGCGACGCGATGTATAATGCAATTGTTAATTAAAAACACGAATCGCAATCACGGGACAGCGTGCAAAATGTTTAATTGTACCTTTTGTGATGTAATGCGTATTGCACGCTGTAATTCGGTGATAATTGAAGAGCTTATGTCGTGAGCAATTATCACCGCCGAAAGTATATGGCAGTGGTATTGTTGAGAATTCTAAATTTACTATTGAGGAATATAATCGACGAGAATATAATTTAACAGTTACAAGACGGTTCAACCGTTTTTGGGTGTTTTTGTTTCGTATTTTTATGTTAATTTATGCAGTTTTCTCTCATATATATTCTGCGCGCGTTTTTCTCTTCATTTTTCATTTTAATGTAAAGCTGAACTTAGGAACACTCAATGGTATTTGAAAATAAAAAAAAAAAAAATAAACCATGCAGTTTTTAAACCATTGAGTTAGTACATAATCATGTCACTATTCAAGTAAATAGTATTAATTGAAAATAAAAGGTAAAACAGTAATTAATATAATTCGAAACAAAAACATGTTTCAATGAAACAAATCAGGTTTAAGTATTATACTTAGTTAATTATCAAGAAAACCACGCATATACTACATAGATGCGTAGACTGCTTTGTTGCTTAAATAGCGCAACTGCTGATTGAGAGTTCCTTGGTTCAAATTCTGGGTTGGACACTATTGGGTCTTTCTAACTCACATTGTGTAATAAAAGTTTCTAAAAATGTCTCGAACTCTGGGTATGTACCTAAGGTATGGCAAAAGGCTCACCTTTGGTGAACGTAGGGTGTGTTACATTGTTCTGTAAAACATGAAAGTGTTCTGCATTCCTCTGTCTACCTCGTTGGGGATAACAGGCGTGAAGTTACATACAAAAACATTTGAAACTACTGTACCGAATGACTTTCTGTACTAGATTTGTACATGCAATCGATATTAAGCAAGTTTTTTAAGTATTTAGAATCGGGATGTGTGAACTTCTTAAAGAGGTTGTTGGTAACTAACGCTGAAGTGAATGAGGCTGTCGAAATGGGTTGTATTTTTATTTCCCGTTGTAGAACTAGTCATTCGGACATAATCTTCTTCTGACGTCGTTTCAGTACCCATGGCCTTAAACTTATAATAATATATTACACCTTGCTGACTTTGTAACTTATAAAGTCAAACTAAAGTCAAAGTTAGTGTACATCCTCAAAGCTTGGTGGAGCTTTTGTAAAAGTTCATTCCGTTTTCAAGAGAGTTTGCAACACTGTTTTAGAAGTAAATTCCTTTTTGAGCTATAATATTGTAAATAAAACAGTTTTGAAGTTATCATAACAGAGGTAGGTATAATTTCATTTACCTAATGTTTTACTTTGTTGTAGTGATTGTTCGGGGGCCGGATTCAGCATGACCGGTCGAGGGTCGTGTATGTCCAGCTTAAATTTTCGAAGGCTGATGAGATGGATTATAATTATTATACCATTAACTATATATTTTAAACGTTAGGTCCGGTCGTGATGGTTTCCTCAACTTTTCGACACCGATATCGCGCAGACAATAAGTAACATGAAAACAGTAGTTGAAGTTGAAGATAAAATGTTCAATAAATCACTAAAACTAATACAGATGCTGTCCATAGTTGACCTGAACGGGGAACAGTTTACAAATTCAGGTGGGTTACGGTTCGCGACTTTGATTTACGGCGCTACGCCGCTACAAATCACCACACCCTTTATAGCGCGACCGTAAATTACGAACACCCTGTGTAAGGTGTCCATGAATGACGACTGTAAGAGGACAGTATGCATAATTATAAAAAGATTTCGATACACTTAAATCTAATTCGGCACAATGTTTCTATTACTGTTTTATCTTGTAGGGTTTCAAACACAAATGTTGCTTGAGAAAATAATGATAATAATATTCTTTTATGTTCACCAATTATACAGAAAACAAAAGGAAAATGTTAAATGTGAAATGTACGAAAGGCGCCTTTATTCCCATCTAGAAATATTTTTTATATTACATATTTTTGCGTCTAATATTTTTCTTTCTGGCTGGCATTGTCCTTAAAACTGTTTCGGATAAAAAAAGATCTTGAAATTTTAACATGTTGCTGATTCAATGGTTATTGACCGTTTGAAAATCTTTTATGAATTTTACCTATATAAGTAGATATATACATAACTGTATGTATAATATGTATTACATCAACTGTCTGGTTATCATAGCACAGAGGCTTTGCCTTTTTGCGATCAGGCGTGCGGGTACATTTACACAAGGTATAATTATTACCATTAGACTTTACAGAACGTATTGTACTAAGAATATTAACACTATCACGATCTTAATTAATTAAACCCTTTACTGCTCATTCTTCATCATTCTTTTTATGGGCAGTATTTTCCAAATGTTGGAAGTCCAACTTGAGTGCATCGGTAAAGGGCCCTTCCTTCTCATAGATGGCTTGAACATAGTTGACGTAGACTTCGCTACATGCCACTGGTTCTCGCTGTTTGTTGTGGGACGAAGAACGCGTGTTTTCTTTCATTTCTTGAATTCTTTCGAGGGTAAATTTACTTTTTGGTTAACATAGTAAAAATATATTTTCGGCTAATACGATTCATATCATCTGATGTTGGTATGTGGGCTCGGGTTGATGTTTTATTTCACTACTGGTTATAGACCTGCCATTGGGGGTTTTACCCATAAACACCACGCTAATTATAGAAGGAGCGCAGAGCACAGCTTAAAGCAATGCTTATATAACTAACGAATAGATTTTTTTTAAATATAACTAATAAATAATTTAGTGCAATTTTTCAAATTAATTTATTAAACGTTTATCTCAGTAATTTAACCATTTCATATTTTACATGAAGATCAATTGTTTGTGTTAATTATTCTTGATGCCAATATGTAACTGATGAAAAAACTCCATATTTTGTTATTATACGCCATGACCATACTTTACATAAAACCATGGTCACTGCTAACAGAACTAAAGTTATATGTGACGTTGAGAACTCAATTCGGGGTATTGGAATGTTTGAATTATGACGACAAAGCTGCCTATCTTTGGATTAGGGATAAGTAAGATTTCTTTACAAGGAAAAGAAAGAAGAAATATATTCCATGATTCATGACTGTTGTCGAAAGGTATGTTTTATGTAACTTTCCGCTCGATGCCTATTTGAAATGTACAATATTGAATAATTACATAACATAGTAGTATAATATTTTTAACACTATGTTTAATACATTTTTATGTCACGTAATAAGACCGTGACGCAACAAGATGTGAAGCTAAATGTCAAGGTAACGGTGACATAAAGTTGTTTGGTTCCCGTAGTACCTTTTTTACAACCACATTTAGAATTGGCTTGCTGGGGTTACTTTGTTTATTTATGTATTCGTATTTATTTATTTATTCTTTTCCAGTAAATTAAATCGAGGGTTTCACGGGCACACCCATTACTTAATGACATGTTCTACCAGCGGGTCCTGGATCATGGAAAGAATGAGTGGGAAAGTATACCTTAAGACAAAAATCAAGTACACAAATTTCAAATATTAAATAATGATTCCTATTCGTTTTTATTAATTTTGTTCATGTTAAACGGACGCACTGCAGGGTATATTATAGCTCATTAACACAGTACAGTCATTAGTACAGTAACATACATTTAATAGATGTACAGTAGACATATCTGTAATGTAACATGAAAATGTTTACACCCTTCCGTTGTAATCGTTCTGATGTGCGCCGCTTCCGGTATTACACACCATGTCCGTTACGCGGGCTGTATTTAAAAAGAGGAAATATCAAAAATCAAATTTGTCTCCTAACAAATGGCTATAATAATATGATTCAGTTGTACTGTGAAACACAAAAGCGTTGTCATGATAAATTTAGCGTCATTGTAATGTTTCAGTGTTAAATGTTATGTGAGTGTTTATATGTAGTTATGATTATAAGTATATGCAACGAGGTCGTAGCTTCTCTTCCTTTGTTCTCATTAAGAATAATAATAATCTCAAAATTGGTTGCGTGAAGTTTAAAGGAGTAAGCTGAGAAACAGACAGACGCGGAGAGCTACTTTTTGTATTATGTTTTAATAGCTGTTTAAAAACTATAGTATAGTATTTTGAGTCCAATATTATCCAACATGAAATTTAAAAAAAGACATATAAGTCCTCTTAAACGTGAAATGAAACACATTAACCCGATTGTACAGTAATATACAAAAGTGTTATCGAGCGATAAAACGGGCCACATTTGTTGAATTGGCGAATATACTTTTATTTGCGATTTTACGAGTTTCGTGTAATGGTCGCAGTGAAAATTGATTGTTGTGCGCAATTGTACCTAAATATCAATTGAAATGGCTTTGTTATTCATAATTTTCATGTTAATATACATAACATTGACTTACTTGTTCGAAGAGGGGTTGCAAGCGCGACTGCGAGTCAAGAGGACAGAGGTTCAAATGTCGGATGGGGTATTTATTTTCATAACTAGAATTTCTATTTATCATTCCTCCTCTGACTACGTCTTTAGGGATCACAGGCGTAATATCACATTGTGTAATCATACTTGATAATAATGGAATTAGACGAAAAGTAAAGTCAGTATACTATATATAATAAATAATAAGACTTAATAAATAAATAAATAAATAAAAATAAATAAATAAATATAATTGGTTGGGCTGAATATTACTGGGCGGTTAGACGTTTTAATTTTCCCAAGGACTGCGATAGCTGCATCGAACAGACGTAGACTTCAACTGCATTCTTTACACTTCAGCACACATTTCTATATCATCAGCACAAAGTATACCTATATTATAGGAAGTACATAGAAGTTCTAAATAAATGCCCCTAAGAATAAATAAAGTGAACCCGGCGCAATTGTTGGCTAGACGATAGCAACGATATATAAAAAGGATGACGTTAAGACGAGCAATGTTTTCATGTGTATAAAAGAAATGAAGAACAGTAACATGAGCTTTTTAGGGTCAGAACACTGTCGCACTATTGTTGTTGGAATATCAGAATATTAACGTTTCAACCCAAAATTAACGGCCACTGGCCGTATCCAAACTCAATTCAGCCAACATCGCACACCCAAAAATATGCTGCAAACAATTTGTTTGCAGGACGCAGATAATTTTGAACAAAGCACACACGAAATTCACACTAAACGTTGCCGGCTCGAAATATACAGTTTGCCACTTAACTGTATCAGCGTCGAAAACGTTGTGATTTTAAACGCTGCGTTTATTTTAGCCGTGTAGGCGAATATTACAAAATTCAAACTATATGATTTCGTAGTCGGGTAAAAGTTTTTATATAAGTGCTTTAATCCTGTATCAATTATACTAATATTATGAACGCGAACGTTTGTAAGTATGGATAGATGTTTGTTACACTTTCACGTAAAAACTACTGAATGGATTTTAATGAAACTAAAATAATATAGCTTATACATAAGTGTAACGCTTACATCAGAGAGTAGCTTTTACATCAGACTGAATTATCCAAAATATCAAGTACACGTAAGTAGGGTATGTCAAGCTAGCGTCCGCGTTGCGCCCCTCGGCTTTCACCCTTAGCTCGCCTGTTTATCGGTTTTGGCTAGATATTTAATTTTTGCTTTTCTTTGTGGAGCAACAAATAAGTTACTTTTCATCCTAGAATTCTCACGAGGTCGGTATTTACGCGGGAAAAACTTTGTGACACGCTGATTTCTACGCGAGCGAAGCCGCGAGCACATCTGGTGTTAAAGAATTTAATTACTGTAGTGTTTCTTTACAATTACTTGCCTTAAACATTTTAAATTTACTGAATATGTTTACTGAATATGTTATGTTTAATACCTTTAAAATTACTTGTGACTCCTCGTACATATTATAAGAAAAGGTTTTACATACGACAGTCAAATAAATCATAATTTCTAGTAGAGTATTTTATTAGGGTAGGATATGAGTACGCATCTTTAAGAAATAATTATGACAAAACAGTAATCTCGTTAGTATTACAGAAATGTATAAAATCCTCAACCAAAAAATATTTTGGAATGTTTTAGGCGTTCCTTTTGTGTGTGGATAGTGAGAAGGATTTTACACGTGTCTGTTCCCTTACATTTTTTGTTGGGTCTAATTTTGTTTTGCTTTTCTGCGTATTTGCTATCCCTTTCCTACATTACTAGCGCAGCGTCATTTATCTACCGGCAGCTCTTCCTGTATCCATCAATCACCAACATCACGAGGTTTTTGCTCGATTGACGTATTGCTACGTCTCTTTAGTGTGTATTATATGCTTAGTGGGGTATGCAGCGGTGATTTCCCAGTAATCGGTCGCAGATGGCGCCACGTATCCTAATCATGCTATGGTTGTTTATACGGTACGAAAATTGCATACATGTGTCGAAACGACATGTCCCGCCGCAGGCTATGGGTACATCCCTTTAAAGCGCATTAGCCATCAAGCTAAATAAAGTTAGCGATGTCTTTGGGGCTCGCATGAAAAAGACACAGCCAATTTTTCATAGGATATTAAGATTATAAGATTCTGAAACCGCTGAGTCATTAAAAAAATGCTAAATTATAACCTTTTCCATAACAAGCTGAAACGTTAAGAAAGATTAAGATTTTACCACGTAACACGTAACATTGTACTACGACTTTCAGAAAAGACTTTATTCTCGCATTTATTTATAGATTTATTGACTAATCTATGCATAAACATGAGAAAATATTTGAAAATTATTCATAAATGTTTATAACCTTTTGACTTACAAGTATTTTAGCGAAGTTTATTTAAATTACTATATTTGTTTTAATAGGCCCTCCGCAGACTTATTCCATAATAAAATATACTATACTCCACAGCCTCTATACCTCTTCGTAAATTACAGGCGAGATATTACTTTTTTAATTACTTACTATTAGCGTAGGATCATCCATTGAAATAAGTATATACCACTATTTTTACATATTATTATGTAACTTACAGATTCTATAGTGTTCTATCAATAAGAGATTTTATTCTGTGAACAATTTCCGTATGTCGCCTATATGTCTGTTGATTTGTTGACGGCTGACAAGGCAAGCTAGCATGTGTGATGAGACAAGGTTTTCATAATGCATAAGGCATGTAAAATCTGTCGACTATGAATTTATGGGAATTAGCACTAGTATTGTGGTAATTATGAAGCATGCTCAAAAGACCAAAGTCGAGAGAATTAGTTCAGAATTAGTTCGTAACTATTTGAATTCTAAATTTATATTAAACATTTCGTTCTAATTTGCAACTTTATAATTGTTCTTTGTTTAATAAAATGAAATGAGTTTACTCAATTTTACATATAATTTACATATAACGGGCGAAATCATTCGTTATCATAATAAATCCATAATAGCTTTTACCTATCCTGAACTGTACCTATAAGCACACTGGTAATGGGTCTAGCCCCGACCAGGCTAATACGTAACATCTCATCTGTAATCCTCAAAGAGATATACAGAGTAGTGGAGTTCGCTTCCACGTTTCACTAGTGACGTCTACCTATGTCCCACACTCTAAAACGGGGTGAACCTTTTGCTGTACACTGGAAAGTAATCCAAACTCAAAGCTAGAAAATTTAACTAAAAATTCTAGTAACAAAATACAATACTAACCGCCCAAGGACTTACACTTCTTTAGATCATCTAGGCAGTGACTAACATAAAGCATCCAGACTATGTGGATATAAATGATGGTATTTGAAGACAAATCAAACATCCGACTGATCCCAAACGCCTTTGCAACGATAATTATGAACGAACAGCTCGTACACCTATTTCAACATATGTATATCGATATCTTAAGAAGTATATATTTAAATATAGATATTTATTTTTATTTCAATACATGGAAAAAACACACCTGCTAATTACAAAAATATTGGTGTTGGGTGTTAATCGTACCTACGATCTAAAGTTTAGATGTCAATAACCCTAACAAAATTTTAACAGCTTAATTGCTCAAAACATCGGACATATACGTACTCAAGGTACAGTTCCTAGGATCCAGATAATATTAATAGCCCATTGTTCACACGGCGCTCTAATTAGCATTGGTAATGAGCTAACGGAAAACGCTCACATATGGTAACTTCGAAACTATGAGTGGCTCCTGTGGGACGCATACGCAATTAATGTCTTCGCTGGAGTATATTTTGCAAGTGCATTTCATAACGATTGAATAGTATAACTGTTTAATCGTGGAAGAGTACATATACCACTGTAACTGCCCGTTTAAAAAACACAAGCGTGATATTATATAAAATTTCATTACGCAATGATAGCGTATTGATAGCGCATTAACAATGACAATATTTTGGAACATTTCGACATACGGTCAACTGATCCCTGGTATTATGATACCCAGACTATTGATAATCTAAATGTATACCTACATTAAAATATACGGGCGTCAACGATGGCTGAGCGATGGTATCGCCGTCATGTTTATTACATGGTGTGGGGCTCAATTTTATAGGGTAAAAATACTTTAACAACGATAACGGTCACCCCACTATACTAATTTTGAATCAAAATTTAACACAGTTAAGATAAAATAAATTACGTACTTAGGTAAACCGACAGTTTCGCTTTGGAGATGGGACCCCATTCGTGTCTCAAAATAAAGTCCCGCAGCACACAGCCCAAACTCTAAAAACCGATTCTGTCCACATGGCAACTCTTTTTTTAAAAACAACAAGTGACGTCACGGCGATTACCTCTAT
>DWEI01001491.1:0-16539 GCA_018245875.1 Mysoria ambigua
TTTTATTACGCTTACAACATCACATGATAAGCTTCTGAAATTTTGTTTCTATATCATTTAATCGTATTGATTTACAGATGTTTAATGAAGCAAATTTTCATTCTTGTAATTTATTTATATTGAGCAGTTCTACAATTCCAATTTAAAAAATCTAATTATCTCGAACAACTAACCGTCCAATGAATTCTCATTGTAGGTCTACTCTTTATCTTTCCTCTGTTTGAGACAAGTCCGCTCTCAGATTGACAAGGGTTAATCCCATAGTCCACAAAGCTTGCCAAAGGCGAATCGACAGGTATCACTCGCCACAGAGATCATTATAGATGCCAGACTTACGGAACAGGCGGAGAGTGGAAACTGATAAATATTTCTATCCTGGCACGCCTAATATACTTGCGACTCCTAGATCGGAGGCAGAAGTCTATTACATCTTATTTACTATCTATATGTAACTTCACTTCGCAATCTTCCCAGTATGTCAGTATTTTGTTATCTCATTGCTCAATCTCATCTTTAAGCCTCGTCGACATTGACATCTTTGCCTCTTTTATACTGTATCGTATAGATAACAAATTAAACCCGTGGCCTCGTTTTCGTGGAATGCAAGGTACTTTGTCTTCGTAAATTTTAACATTTCCCCTAAACTGATTCACGTAATATAGTCATGTCTTTTTCGCATACGAGTGACCGAAAAATGAAGATTTCATACCGCTTTGGCGCTAGAGTGGTCTTGTTTCGCCTCAATAAATATGTCCGAATGTTCTTTTGCGTTTTATATGTTTCATTTTTATTTGGAAAAGAAAACCTAACACTTCATTTCCGTTAAGCGATAGGCAGAGAACACGAAAATACCGAATAATACTATACATAGAGGTGTTCGAAGTGATGAGCACTATAAATTATATTATTGCTTGATGTTCTTACGTAGCTAAATGTACGGCTACAAGTTTATAATGATAAAATGCAGAACGATAGATATGCTAGCCCTGCGATATTATTGCGCGACCTCAAAACTTCCCTTTGCGGCGATGCGCCGACTTGATTAAACTCGCGCTTTATCGTAACGTCTGTCTGTCTGTCTGTCGCTCCGTCTCTTCGTGGTAGGCAGAAATATGAGTGATCGTTATGTGAATGACGTTTCGTGCGTATTATTATTATTTCCAATAAATAATCCCATTACCGAACATTTCCACTGGGGACATTTGCCGGTTGACCAATACTCGTTTAAACTACGATTATTTCACCACTCTCAACGTATCATTTACTTGATTAAATGATAGCAATCACGTCATAATTTAACTCACCGCTGAGCTAATTAGCTACATACCATACATTAGCTACATAGCGACTCATGTAGGTACCTATGTACATCCATACCTATATTAATTTCCATTTATCTGTCATAACCGATGCTGAGTTTGAATTTAAAATCGTTTAATTATGTAAATGTAAATTAATGTGTTCTTTTTCTTCCTAAATTCCCAATTGCAAATTCGAAAGATGGAATGTAATCGTTCAATTAGTTTTCTTTTTTAATTCGTTAACGTTGTACGTGTCGGCCAGTCGCGCCATGTTTTCGTACATGCCTCTATTTTACTCGTAACGAAGACGAATACGAGGTAATTACAAGCTTATTTAACTGTATCAGGACAGTTGGGTTTTTCAATTAAATGTTTGAAAGTAATTTGTGTAACGTGGAAAGTACAGTATAAAATTGTATATATAACGAAAATTATGAATCAAACGAACATTCAATTAAAATGTCGGTAGGTAGGTATGTACGCGTATTGACCACCATGCTGGTCGAGCGGTAGCAAAATACGACTGCTGATCGAGAGTTCGCGGGTTTGATTACCGGATCGTACCCAGAATTTCGGGAAATATCCAGTGGTGGCTCGAAGCTCGGATTTTTGTGTGGGTCATAAACGTAACTGGTGTAAGGTACGGCAGTGTACTACTCCTCTGATTAACCTTTCAAGGAGATACGGGCGTGACGATACGTGCGGACTTCTGCAAAACTCGTACAGTTCACGTGAAGCAGTACATGGCTCGTGCGGCGCATCGCGCGCTCGGCTCGTCCGCGAGGGGCTGTAGAGGAGCCCCTCGTTGAGCCGGCAGGGTCGAGTGCGCTCGCACAGTAAGTGCCTGCCGTGCGCCTACGGGTCTTTTGCTTTAAATTCATGCATGTAATCTTTCGACAGAGGGAAAGTTGTCGATTATTTATGAATTACCTTTAAAACGCACGAATAGGTACGCAAAAGTAATAAGTCTTCTAGATCATTCCATAATTCGGACACGCATTTTTATTATGCTCGAAATTATTTTATGTAGGGAATTTACGCTTTCAATATTTCTTTTCCATATTAAATCTCATGAAACTGATTTTGTTGAATTTGTCTATAGAAATGCATATATCTTAACGAGGAGAAATACACGATATTATAAATACTTACATTCCTTTTATTATAAAGAACGAAGTATGAACTCATTGTTAAATGAACTATAGATGAAAAAAAAAAATCTCTGCCTGTCCGTCGAGAGACGCAGTGTAGGGATATAATTATACTGAAATGTCTCCAATGCTCCTACTCGTGATGGGTCGTGTCGTCTCTTGCAAGCGTGCTGCAACAAATGTTGTCCAAAGTGTACACATACGCACAGCCTCCGATCACGCGACTCGGTCTGGGACGTCGGTGTGCTCGTGTGCTGGCCATTTCGTATATCTTCGATAAACTTTTATAATGCACATTACTATGCTTACCCAAAATAAGAATAAAAAATAAATAAACCAAAATAAAAAAAGTATAAAAAATCTCTCATTTCGAGATGGAACTGAACATACTGAAAGTACATACATTCTAGACACGAGCTCTCAGCTAGACTTCACCTCGTTTGCCACAAGACGAGGTTCAGCGAAAAAATAACAAAATTTATATAGTGTTTGGTTTGTCAAAGACTGTGGAGGACTGTGGAGTGCTCAGTTTCAGTAACGTGTCCAGTGATGTTGGTATTGAACGGTCCACGTGGTAGCAGCGGCTGTCGCCGTCGTCGCATGCGGCGTGCCTCGTGTGGTGTGTGGTAGTGGGCGCGCGCCCCGCGGCAGGCGGTCGGCGAGCGCGCGCTGCGCTCGTGTGACGCTCATAGTAGTGATGATTGTTGTTAAGGTGTTAACCGAACTTTAATGTATCTATTCAATGTATACATAAAAGAAGTCAATGCTGAAAATCAGTACCTAATATAGAAATGTAGCGATCAATTGGTGATCATATTTTGCTTTGGACAGTTGATACAATGTGTTACCTACATTCTATATTACCAACATTTGAAAGTACTCTTCCGTACTATATAAGTGAATGAATAAAGTAATCACTTATCCATAATAATATTGCTGTTTTTAAATTCAGACTGTAGTTGTGGCTTGTTATTACAAAAATTAACCAAACGATGTCTGTTTAAAAATTAAAAGTTAATCGTAAACGGCTCGCCCGCTCGCAGTGAGACAAGCGGGCGGCGCGGGGGCGTGCCGGCGCATACATTACGATAAAGTCATACGACGCCGTTCGAAACAAACGGTGACGAGCACCCGGGAGACCACGCGTGCGCCGCGAGCCGCGAGCCGCGAGCCGCAAGCCGCGCACTGCTCACTGACGCACTGCTACCGTCCGTGATCAAACGCTCGCGAATCGCCCAGCCGTCGGCGAATCATTTGTTCAACTATCGCTCAACATCGCAATTGTATCTACCCGCAGGGGAGTTCAATACTTTCAGTTAATACTTTTCAGTGCAGTACTTTTTAATACACCAAACACATCACGTTCGTCTGTTATTGAAATAACAGCTGTTGAATTAAAATTAACACCATTGAATTTCTCCTATATATTTTATTTATGAATGTTCTATGAAACGATTATAATATTTTTTTATATTATCAGTTAAATGTGAACGTTCTTGGAAAATTATTTTATTAGTCGCTGTGATTCATTCGTAGCTGCAACAATTATGAGCGCGTCGAAGTACGAGTCGCTGTTACTCATGCTTAGGACGCATGTTCGCTTCCCATCACCTTTTACTCCCTAACGTGTAACAATAAAATTAATATCTTCCATCTAATACAGAAACATAAGCAAAGCGATACGCACCACTGATATGTCGTCCTCGATCACAATCTGCGACTTCTGTAATCTGTGGTATCTATTTGGTACGCGACGGGGCCGTCCGTCGGAGCGTGCGCAGAGATAACTATTTGCAACATCGTGGCGGCTGCGCGGCGTCGTGTCGCCGTGCACGCATAATACATGTTACGACACCGTATCAATAGGCATGCAGGAGCTTCGGTGATGTTGCGGAATGTATTCGACTAACGTTCGTTACTATTATGTTGGTAGAATTGTTTTAAATGGCACGGCTCAGTGCTTCGAATTTTGAATTCGTGTTCTGGGAGCGCGGGTTTCAATTCTGTCGGGCACGTCTTTACAAAAACTGCGTTTTCAATACCGATCACTAGTAACGGTTAAGAAAAAACATTGTGAGGTAACCTTAAAGGTTTCAAAGAAAATGTTCTGCCAAACCGCAAATGTCCAGCGTAGTAAAGTCTTGCAAAAGTAGTAGTCACTAACACTATCCCACTCCGTGAGTGACTACGGACACCCCTATTCCAACGATGTAACGATAAAAAAGGTAGGAAAAAAGTAATTGTGTTATAAAATCAACTATATTATAATCCCATAATTTTTTTAGTAAAGAAAATGACTAAGAGCTCTTTAAGTGTTTGCTTTTGCAAACATCTGCTGCCGATCTCGTAGGACTACTTAAGTAGGACTAAACGTATCTATATCCAATTAATAGTTTCCATTTAACACAATTGGTCTTATACCTTCGGTAGTTTACTGTCCGAATACTTGCAAGTGCCGCCTTTAGTTGAATAAAGTTGTTAAAACAAGCGTGGTGTTAAGTTTGATAATGTTTCGCTCTAAGGAGAGACTTAAGACGAGCAGTGGATTGATAGTAAGAGCTGTTGATTAACTTGTACATCATCTTCATGACCATCATCAGCTAATATCAGTTCACTGCTAGACATAGGTCTCCCTTCGAAGGGTATCTCTACAACGGCTTGTGGTTTCGGCTCGTGGCGTCCAGTTTCCGATCGCACCCTGCTCAAATCGTCATCTCACCTTTATACATTTCAACATTACTAACACGGCACTAATGAATACCATGTTTGATACTGGTAACAAATCTTCTGCTAACGTGGTCACAACATGGATGAGCGCGCCGGCCGCCGCGCGCCGCGTCCGGAGGCGTGCTCGCGCATGCCCCGTCGACTCTGTGACTCGTAATCACACGCGACACTCGCACCGTCACGCGTCCTCCGTTAAATGTTTTTATGCTCGGGCCATGTTCAATGTAAGAGCGATCCTTTATTGACTTTTATGTTTATATCTATTTGCATTTCTACTGAAATTACTAGTTAGGCACTTTGCATTTGGCTACAACTTGAATACTACTAAAATTGTTAATGATATTGTTTTCTTTGTCCGGCAATAATCGTACCTAATCTGAGTGTCATGAACGGGAATTGGTATTCGACGACCAACGGGTAAATGGCGCTGATGGCGAAAGTACTGACGTTGTTGCTAAAAGGGTTTTATACATTCGCATTGCTATCGTTTCGATACACGAACACCACCGAGCCAGCCGCGTGTCGAGTATGTAGATCGCTCGCCGTATGCATAAGTATAACACGAGGATAAATGTGGAGTTATTTGTAGCGCGTTCGGAGCTCCCTTTATCATCTCATCCATTATGCAGCGACTAACGCGAACAAATTGTATGGATAATAAAGTTGGAAACACAAACTCTATTGCAGGGGAATACTCAGCTCGTCACACACTTTTATAAGGTCGCTGTATGCAGTAAAAAATCGTAGAAATAATACAACTGAAGTCTGGAGTTATTGAATGTCCGATGGAATGGAGTCATCCTACAAATTTGTAAATTGACAGAAATGAGTATTTAAAACATTTCGGTGGCTTTTTGAACACCTTTTGAACAATTATAAACTATTTAATGCATTGAGTATTTTTATTTATGGCCTCATTTCAAGCAACTCTGTGAGGAGGAGAAACGTGGAAGGTCATGTGATACCTTCAATTACGTAATGAAGTAACGGAATAAAGAACAATTACATTAACACGTTGGAGCCGTAGCTAGCCGGCCGCCGAGTGCGGGTGCGGACAGACTTCAAAACTGATCTGGACAGGTTTATTATATAGTGTATTTTTGATACCTTAGATTCTGGTGTTTATTATGTCTCTTATAATATCAAAATTAATAATGTGTTATGAACATCATGTTATATGAATTCATTATGAACTCAGACTGACGAATATCTGGAGCGCAGCTCACAATGAGTGCCGCCACCGGCGACACTACGGAGAGCCACGTCGAGCCACGGTGAGCGTGTCGTACTTGGCATTCTACGGAAAAGTGTCTTATACACGTAGAATATCTGGCTGAGTGTGTTCTCAGACATTCGTAACTCAGGACCATCATAGTTGTCGTAATAATGTACACTTTAATCATATTTCTATTGCTACACAAGAAAGAAAAACAAAAAGTAAAACTAAATGTTGTAATATTTATTGAGGGCAATTTCCACATGTTATAGAATTACATAATATGTAGAGAGTTTTGCATCCATTAATAGAATAAACATTTATTCTCATATTTGTCCTGACTAGTGGGAATTAACCGACTACGCCCAGATCAACAATTAGATTTACTAACCATTAAAACTCTCACGATATAAAGTATAGATTCATATTGAAACATTAAACTAGAGCGTACCGTACGACTCCCTTTCAGCAGCAGCAGTGAGTTTTAAGAGAATTCGTCATAAAGCGAGACGGAACAAAAGACCACCAAATCTTCAACGAGATGACTAAAGTGAGGCAAAGAATGGAAAAAACCGAAAGTTAAATCTCCTGCCGGAGGAAAAAAGTTCATTCAAAAGTTTTATAGTAAGAGATTCGTAGTAATAACGGACGTAGATTACTTCAGGGTAATTGTTTTTGGGCGGATGTCGTCCGGAACACACCGCCCGATGACGTCATTGTAAATAAGAACATTTCTCTACTTCAGTGGACTCTACATTTCGTTTCGCGTCGCTTTATTTATTTTCTCATTGTGTTCATTTTTATAATTGTGGATTAAGTTTGTGAGGTGGGCTATTGGATAGAAAAAAAATCACTATGATTACACTTTAGATTAACTAAATTACTACAGTAAATATTTAGAAATTGTACGAAATGTGATCCTTACATAATATGATAATACATCAGCTTATTGTGACTGCCTCGTTGGTCGTGTTGGTTGCAAGTGCGACTGTCGATCGGGAGCTCCAGGGTTCGATTCCCGAGTCGAACAATACAAAATTTTCCTAATTTATATTTTCTAGCAGTGGTTCGGAGTCTCAATATGTACCCGGTGAATGGCGATGTGCTCTCCACCTATTCATAGTTAGACGTAAACGTAACTGATGAATTTTTTCAGTATTTTGCACTCTTCTGTCTACTTCTTCAGGTGTGACAGGTGTGAGGTTACGTTTACATCAGCATATTTGGTGCCTTAATTGACATTCTCCTCATTACTCAAATATAGACTGTAAATTATTATAGAACTATGTAATTAGGACAACATTAAATAGGAACACACAGGAACACACACACACACACAGGATCACACACACACAGGAACACACACACACACACAGGAACACACACACACAGGAACACACACACACAGGAACACACACACACAGGATCACACACACACAGGAAAACACAGCCATAAAATATTCCTGCATACACATAATAATAATGTTAAATATGCGCCCGCATTTTACGTAACCTTACCTACCAACGACCCTCTAAACATGCATTTATTGAATATGTCAAAAATATTTCAAAATTTCTCTCTGTCCACAGTCAATGATTCAACTGAAAGAGCGGAAAGAAATGGACGAGGCGTTCAAGAAGGCGCAGAAGCCGTGGGCCAAGCTGCTGCAGAAGGCGGAGCGCGCGCGGCTGGAGTACCACGCGGCGTGCAAGCAGGAGCGCACGGCGCAGAACCAGGAGCGCAACGCCAGCGGGGACAGCTCGCTGAGCCCGGACCAGGTGCGTGGGCGCGGCGACGACACGTGCCACCGTTGACAGTATTCCAGTGAATCTTAACGTGAGATCCTAATTGACTTCATAGATCCCTTCCATGTTACGTCCCTTCGTGAATCTACCCTACAATTTACTGTTTTATTTACCTTTTCCGCCCACAAACACTCCGTTTACTTATTCAACGATCACTTGGAACTTTATGGAATAACTCATCGCTAACTTTTCCTGCGCGCTTGTCGTTTAGTTTATTATCATTGACTTGTTCCGATTCGTATGTAGGTTTTGTTGGTGTGTGTCTTTTAAAGAAACATGGACGTATAGCGTCTGATAAATTTTTGATGTGAAAGCGATCGGGTGGTGTTCCAGTGCTATAATTTATTCACGATACGTTAACAGCTCGTGTATGTATGTGTGGGTGTGTGTGTGTGTGGGTGTGTGTGTGTAGGTATATGTGTGTCTGTTTCCACTGACCAATTGAGTGGAATACGTTGTAAAATTTAATCTTAAAATACCATTTCTAATACCAAGTCAAGTCAATATTTTCGTTTTCTTCCCATCAATAAATTCGTTTTCTTCCCATCAACAAATTCGCTTTCGTCTCAGGTTCCTTTCGCACGGCCCAGGATAAAAATGCATATTTATTTATGTATGATATAATTGATTACTACATTACAAATTTAATAGATCTTACTCTCAACCACAAGTATCCGTAATAAGCTGGTCTTAGTGACATGTGTCATAGAGCTTTGATCAAACATAACTGCACACCTGTAATCCCCGAAGAAGTAGGCAGAGGAATGCAGAACACTCCCAAGTTTCATAAGTTACTTTTATATCCCACTGTAGATTAGGGGGTGAGTCTACTGTCATTCATCGGGTACATATCCAGACTCCGAACCACTACTAGAAAATCTAAATTAGAAAATTTCGTAGTGTTCGAGCCGTGAATCAAAACCTGGACCTCCCTCGACAATCGCACCTGCAACCAACACGACCAACGCGGCCGTCAATTCGGTCAACATTATTAGACCTCACGCTTGAAGCACTTGTATAACCACCAACTTAGTATGTACTAAGTTGGTCGGCCTCGGTCGGCGGTGCGTCGTTGTCTCCATCGATCCAACCCGAGCGACCCGCGGGCTGCGGCCACGCTCCAGTGTCCGCTCGAGCCGCCGCGACAGGCGTCCGCGGTCGTTGTGCTCTTTTCATACATTAGCCATGAGACACATGTTTCTCGGCCTCTTCAATCTTGTGTTGTCCCATTTGAACTGCCTTCGGTGCACTTCCTTTGGAGAATACGTAACATCACGTCTGTGATCCCCGAAGAGGTAGACAGAGGAGTGTAGTACAGTCCCATGTCACACCAGTTCGGTTTACGTTCCACTACGGTCTAGGTGATGAACCTACTTCCATACACCGGGCACATATTGAAACTAGTAGTACTAGTAGAAGATAGGTTGAAGACTGGTTGAAAACACGACTGCCGATCGGGAGGTCGCGGATACAAATTTCTGGTCAGGTCTGGTACATTTTCTAGTACACACATACATATCTTCACACCAGGTCCCTTATAGGTCACTTACAGGTGCAGAGAGCACGGAGTGCCAAATATCTGTATCCTTACAGAGCTGCCGCGCCTCCTCCACATTCATAACTCTTTTCATACATGCATGCCGGTTTCGGAGGCTTTTGACTCCCCCATCAGCCAATATTTGGCCTATTCCGTCAAGATAGTTGAGTCTTGGCCTAGTAGTTTCTAGTAATAGCCCGGAATCTAAAAATATGCCCGGTGTATGGCAATAGGCACACCTTCTGTTCCATAGTGGAAGGTAAACGTAACTGGTGTTGCCATAAGAGCACCGCGTATCAAATATCTCCGTTCGAATACGCTTGACCGTCTGCTTCCACAGTTATCGTACTCGTACGGGCACGCAGTATTCGCAGACTTCATATAACACTAAAATATTATCTTAAGACCAACGCGTAAGTAACAATAAGATAAGCGGTCGGATAATATCACGTGCGAAATTGTTTCATAGTGACATCAGGCGAACGTTCTTACGACACCCTCGAGACGATAAGGCAAGTGTCGATATGCATCTGCAACACTCGTGATATATGTTGATTTTTGTGTACTGTCAAAAACAAAACACTTACACGAGATCGACATATATACGATAAGCGTTCATTATAAAAGGCTTTTTAAACAACATAAGAACGAAACGCCTTTCCCTTAATGAAGACAGCAAGAAAAGTTTTATTGGACATATTCTTAGCTATAGTCTATTTAGTAGTTTTAAGTTAAAATGTAATTACCTATCAGTCTCGTAGGATTTCTTACAAGAAAAAAGGATTTAATTTCCTGAAGATTACATGTTTGAACATTACAAGTTTGAATATTATTTTATTCTAATAATCTTACTGTACGATTTTAAATCGGATTATTTATTAGTATTGTTAGTTTAGTAATGGAAAATACAAAAAACCTGCTACTGATACTAATACTAACTTCTGAAAGTAACTTACACATATTTATACAATAATAAAAAATAATTAAATATATAAAAATCGACCCAGGACCTAGCGGCATGGCACCTGTTAGAGAAGATGTGGTAGTGGGTCTTATAAAAGATCAGTGCATCTGAAAAATGTGATAATTAGTTGCCTCCTGCAGGGATAAATAAATATGTATATTACAAGTATTTCTGTAAGTCACCCATATATTGTTTTATCATAGATTGGTAAAGCTAATCAATCAAAAGTCAATTAGTCTTTAAATTATTCCTCGGGCTTAGTCTATTGCATGTATCATTTACCGAAAAAAAAACCTTTATAAAGACCAACCCTATTCAAAGCCAGAAATGCGATGTTGACGTTTCGTTTTCATCTACTTCTGCATATTCATTTATTTTTTTTTGTCTAAAAATTTTGTACCTGACTGTACACAGATAACATGTAACACTACTGACTTACCTGCGTATTGATTAGCCATACGTTTATCGATATCTGGAAACATTGCTTATCGCGATTGGATATCCAAGGAAAAAATCATCGATCATACCGACTGCACCGACCGTGCTGAATTATACCTATTTAAATAATATCAAATTGTAAAACATGAATAGCATTAGAGTTGTTCCTGTTGCCATGGAAACCGGAAACCTCCACAAGCCACCCACACACGCAACAATAATATATCAATTTATATCTATACGATCGAGAATAGTAGTTCCTCGCTGCACATTGTATGATGATGGTCAGGATGTCGGCAGGGAGTTGTACTCTTTGGCCGTTTCGAGCAAAACGATTGTGTGAAACGGTTCCGATCAAATACTTGTGCTCACCACACAAACATTTACAGAACCCGCGACCCTCAACGACTCCTCGACAGTCAAGTTCATTGGGCACTGCGCCATCAGCTCAGTAAACACGCAGACCTGTAGAAACACAAATTTTGCGATTATATTGTTTTTCATCGCTCTGATAAAACTCACTGACAATGGAATTAGTATTAATTGCGTCAGTGGGAAGCTATGAAATTCGTTTGTCGATCGTAAGGTTCGATATGAAAATTCGATAGCATTCTAATTGCTTTAATATTCCGTGATATATTTACGATAAAGATTGCAATTGGAATGTTCATGAGATTTTTTCCAATTATATGTTATAGAAATGTCTGTTTCTGAGTTTCAAGTTGTCTTTTTTTCCTGAAAGGGAATGATTTGTAGCGATAGGCTTAACACCCATGCCATAATTGTAAGTAAACATGAATAGTGAAATATTTGTTATAGTGCACTACCGTCCTCTGCCTTCCTCTTCGAGCATCACGGGTGTGATATTACATTCTGAGATTCCCAAGAAAATTAAAAACTAATATTGTACTCAAAAGTAGTAGAAGTGTTCGACATCGACGTGCTGACATGAATGTGGAATAAGCTCTCTGATCAACCTTTCACAGACCTGTGCGTGTGATCATACAACAGAAGCGACTATAAAATAATGGAATCGAGTAAAATAAAACCAAAGTAGTTTTTTAAATAGAAAAAAAATAAGCAACTTTTGAAGTCAAAAACTTGAAAGCACTCCGCCGAGACAGGCAGTTTGCTGGAGTTGGAACGCGTCACAAAGTGAGTCAAAGGGAATTTCTGTAGCAAACTTTTAAAGTCGCAAAACTTTGTTAGTGCACAGTTTGAGTTTCAAACTAGTTTTTATTATCTACTTTTTATATCAAATCAGCGGTTGTTTTAACCTGTATTTAAAACATCATAATAAACATATATGTACATGCATGTTATTGAAAAATGAGAAATATCAGTTTCGCAGCGGTTACCTCTTGCCGAAAAAACTGCACCCAGCCTGCGACCCTGCAGCGTATCTGCAGTTTTAATGGAGTCTTGCGTATAGTATGTGTATAATCAAATTTCCCGATTGTCGTGATACAATCTTACGAAAATGTGTCTATGAATTGGACATCTACACAATTCATACATGTGTAGCCATTATTGTATCCTATTTTCAAGATTGTTTTGTATCCAATTTTCTAGATTATACTTACGGTATACGAAAACTTCGTGAAAACTATAATTTTTTTCCCTAAAATTCCCCTTTGTATATAATCAGGGCTCCCGATTTAGGTGTCGTAAATAACCCCGATATCTGGTTAACCGGCGAAAATAAACCACTTGGCGCGCCGTGACGTCACCCCGCCGCCCACCATTCTTCTGGTACTTTCTTGCAACTACGTCCGGAAATGTAGATATGTACTTCATTTGCTACTATTCTATCACCATGCTGGGTTCCTCGCGAGGTAGGCAGAGAGTACCGAATGCCGAATATTTTTATACTCACCGAGCTGATACGCTTCTTCAGCATTCACATTAAAAGAAAGTGTTTATTTCTACATGCAGAAAATATCGTGCGCTGTATTCAATCCTAATAGGCATACAAAGTCTTTTTATGAGTAAAAATTTTACATTGATGTAAACTTAATTAGCAACATGAAATAACGAAATGCACACAACATTCATCACTAATCGTTTCACATATGCAGACTGGTCTCGTTTTTCCTTTGCTATAGTTAATATTTATATTGTTGCACTAATATATTATATTCGATCTCCGCTATAGTCTCTTACGCTGATTGAGTTTGGTTCCGCAGAGTTTACATATATTAAAGAATATTACGGAGGACTCTAAGGTGTGCAGAGGTCATTACGTTTTCCATCTCCGTTACATCGAGTGCTTGCTGTGTTTTTCTGAATTCACTTTTAAGTCGTGCCATATAAAATGAGATGCGCGCGAAGAAATCGCGTGACGACAAACGTAGTTACAGAATAATCGTATACAGATTGGCGATGGTGATGTTTTATCTGGCGGTGTCAAGTTGTACACGTTTAGTGTGCGCGCAGTCGCGCAGGGGGAGGCAGGGGGGGGGGGGACGCGATCTTGACAGTATCAGCACAATCGCCCGCCCGATGTCGGCCGTCGGTCTGTTCACTGGCACTAATGATGCCGGTCGTCTTATGTTCAACATAAATCTATCCAGCGAAATGAAATGGCACATCAATCTATTTATTTAATTCTTATTGTACGCTAAAACGGACAATACAAAGGGTCAAGTTAATGCCTTAAATATGTAAATGCAGTACCAATAATAATTCGGTAGATGAAAGTAACGTAACTTCACGCCTGTAACCCCCGAAGAGGTAGGCAGAGGAATGCAG
This sequence comes from Mysoria ambigua, assembly GCA_018245875.1. Classification (NCBI taxonomy): domain Eukaryota; kingdom Metazoa; phylum Arthropoda; class Insecta; order Lepidoptera; family Hesperiidae; genus Mysoria; species Mysoria ambigua. Next base: position 13,892 of record DWEI01001491.1, read on the forward strand.
AACACTCCCACGATTCACCGGTTACGTTTACGTCCCACTATGGAGTAGGTGGTGAGCCTATTGCCATACATCGGGCACATATCCAGACTCCGAACCACTACTAAAAAATCTAAATTAGAAAATTTTGTAGCGTTCGACCCGGGAATCGAACCCAGCACCTCCCGATCGGCAGTCGCACTTGCAACCCACACGACCAACGTGCTCCGTGAACTCCAAGGTGTGCTGGGTTGGTAGCACACCCTGCACGCTCATCAAGTGTGTCTCGAGTCCACGCCCTCAAACGGCATGCGACGACGCCGCGGACGTGGCAACGCCGGCGCTGAGATCCGCGGCTGCAACGTCGCCGACGAGCGGTGTAACACAGCCCTTCTATGCACTTGTAGTTGGTTTTATGCAGGCAGTCAGATCGCAGTCAGTCGCCGCAGCACGCCACTGGAGCGAGGCGCGGCCGTGTGCGCGCGCGCTCCTAGCCCTTACACACTGACAGCAAACGGACAGGCAAGGGGACCGCTCCCTACGCTTCGCCCATTCACTCGGAGCGAGGGCCTTCCAATGAAACATTGAAATTAGCGTCGTGTCGATAGTTTTGTTTCTAGTTTTGGATAATATTACAAGGAATAGCGTACTTATAGAGATGTCCATTGCGTTTGCCAACGGGCACTCGGCTAGTGCAAAGATATGTCGCCTCAGCAGATGCAGCGTCAGGGTTGTTCCGAAGCGACACTCCGGTGCAACAGTTTAATGGTAGATGTACGAGGTCAGTGTAAACGGACGGAGCATTGGACACGTCGAGGGGAAGTGCAAATGAAGCTTGGCAGCTTTTTTATAATTTTTTAATATCGTTTGATAGATCTATTCATTTCTATTTTGAAAAGCAAAATATCATCATTTTTCGATAACAAAAGAAAATTTTGAAAATTGCGCGCTACAAGAAGAATTTTTCATTTTGCATGAGAAGCATCAGAACAAAGAATAAAGCGGCAATCAATGCACACATTACCTACTCGTACCTCACACCGAATACTGGTGAGGCTGGTCAGCGATGGAACAAAGGAACAATAGGCGTGCCAACAATTGGCGACTTGGTTTGGCTCTAACTCTAGTTGTATATGACACTTATTACATAACGGTCATGGTGACATTGACAAATAACACGCAGAAATCATCTTAGCACTTGAGAGAAAAACTTAGCTATAGCTATGAGCGCGTGTGACGTGTCCATAGTAAAGTAAATCTGAAAATTTCATAAAATTTAATAGATGATTTTTATGCGTTTAGTTCCCAGCAACACGTCAGCACAGCGAGGTGCTATTATATTTCTGCCAGTTATATCTCTGTCACGGTGCCAACCTGGAGCGCGTTCCTTTCTTTGGACATGACAGGCGTTTTGGATCCGTTGAACTTGCTACGAATATGAGCTAAGTAGGTATATGCACACTACTTATCGGACGTAAACGAACTATGAATGTACTTCTAGACTTGGCGCGCAATATTAGAGTCGCATTCAACATTCACTTCAATTTACAGCTTATTTATACATATTATTTATTTATTATATTGATATTTAAATTAATAGTAATTGATTATTATTAATAATGTGATAATTTTCCATTTTTTCAAAAGTTTCCTAAGCTGGTGCACATATATGTGTTTTGAATGTGGAACATGTCAGATCTTTAAGGATAAAGATATTCAGCAGTCGAAACTCATTGCATAGACCACAAAGAACCTGGCATGATGATAACATAATGATACCCTTATCCCGTATACCAATAGAGTTATGAATCCACTCGCAATAATCCATCAGAAGCATCCCCGCGAAGGGTCGCGCCGATGTGACTAATGACCGGGTAGCCTGATTAATGTGCCTGTCGACCTCAGACGTCGCGGATGGTACTCGATCATCGCGCCGTCTGCTGAGCGCGGCGAGCCGGGTCGGCGTGGCCACTTCATCCTCGCCAGCCTTGTCGGGTTGAGCATGGCGGCCGGACGAAACTTCTGGTTTTGTACCAAATTTACACAGTAGAATACGCAGAAATCAACTTGCCACTTGCGCGAGATACGCTTCCTTCTCCATCATCCGGTTACTTCATCATAACGAGGTGCCTGGTTAATTTCTGCGAGTTATATGTAAGCAGAACCAAGAGTGGCAATGAAATGATGCCTCTATACCAAAGCCTCTATACAAAAGCAGTGCCTTCTGTGGTATCTGGTGGGACAAATTATTACCCAAGGAGGGCTACACATAAGCCGTCAGTAATAGCGACGTTTCTGCAACGATGTTATAGGACGTAGGACCCCACACGGATGGGCGGTATCTCGATCTTTGTACACTTGCCGCGCTGCTCTGCGTTCATCACTGGCGCATTCGCACGCCGGCTGCTGACGCGCTGTTCTATATATTGTGGGAGTTTGGTCGTAGGTAATTAAATAAAAACTGCCTGTCTCGTTGGTCGTCTTGGTTGCAAATACGACTGCCGGGTTCGATTCCCGGGTCAAACATTAAAAAACTTTCCAATTTAGATATTTTAGTAGTGTGCATGGCAATAGGCTCATCGCCTATTCCATAGTGAGACGTAAACGTAACTGGTGAAACGTGGGAGTGTTCTGCATACCTCTGCCTACCTCTTCGGGGATTACAGCGGAAC